>PISX010012826.1:0-42382 GCA_004024625.1 Mellivora capensis
GGTTGATATCCAGGATCTATAAAGAACTTCTCAAACTCAACACATGCAAAACAGATAATCACATCAAAAAATGGGCAGAAGATATGAACAGACACTTCTCCAATGAAGACATACAAATGGCTATCAGACACATGAAAAAATGTTCATCATCACTAGCCATCAGGGAGATACAAATTAAAACCACAGTGAGATACCACCTTACACCAGTTAGAATAGCCAAAATCAGCAAGACAGGAAACAACGTGTGTTGGAGAGGATGTAGAGAAAGGGGAACCCTCTTACACTGTTGGTGGGAGCCTTACTCTTAATTGACAACGAAATAAGTTTTCTTTTGCAAAAGCAAAGGAATGAAGATCCATTATTTTGAGGGCGGATAGAGCCCTCTCAAGAAGTAGAGACCTATGCTCTAGACATGTACAGGTCCATTTGTAAGTCAATGTATAAGCTCATTTTAAAAGCTATTTGCCTAAACATTATTGCTATTCTTCAATTTCAGTCTCATATTTTGATTATATACTGGCTTTTTAATGAGGAAACCTAGTATATTTCATTTGCAAAATTGTGGAAAAATAAGCAAGAGAGAAAGTAAACAAAAAAGTGTGTATGTTAGCACAAGTGCTAAGTTCCCTCCTCCCACATACTAATACCAACTCTTCCCCATTTCTGACTCCTCCCACACCTCAAACTCGTCTAGATTAGCTCTGTCATTAATAAACCAATTACAGCAGGGACCATGACTTTTTTTGCCCTTAATTTTATTTTTGTAACCACGGATTTCCCCAAATCGGTCACATCTCTAGTTCATATATGCATGACCTCTCACAGAATTAATGTTTTTAGTATTGAAGGAGTCCTTTTGTCCCAGAATCTAGCCGTCTCGATGACTTCACGTCCCAGCAGGAGGTGGTTTGCATTCTATAAACCAGTATTTTGCCAGTAGCGCTATTCTTTGTCCAAAGTAATGTGCATTCTCTCTTCAAATTTAATTATAATTATTTTGCTTTCTTTTCACGGAAATTTGAAAAAAAAAATTTCCACTGTATGATTTTTCTTCTCTTTCTAACAAACTATTTTCAAATGTTCTCCCCCAGAGGCACTTTCCTTCATTTCTCTTCCTTTCTTGCTTAAGACACCTGTCAGTACATTTAATATTTTCTATTATCTCTTCAACAGAAGGGGCCTCAGGCTATAGCTTGACAAAGGCACCCAAAGGTATTTACATCTCAAGTAGACCCCAGCTGTCACCACCTCCCCATCCTCTTGTTCTAAACCGGGAATGACTGAAGTGTTTGGTCAAATGATGGTTTAACATTTATTTAGGGCCCATTTTGGGTCAGGCTTTTAACATGTAAAAGATACAGGTCCTCCCTCCAAGGAGCTTACATTCCAAGGTATTCAAAGATGACAGACATGCAAAGAAGCTCTTTGTAAAATATGTTTTCCCAAGTGCAAGGAAACATAAATGGAAAGAAGACAGGGAAACATGAAAGGAGAATTTATGATAGAAGCAGAAAAGACCACTGTCTCTCTGTTGCCATTTTAATTACAGAAACAGTCTTGGGCAACAGAAAATAATTTATGCTAAAGAATCAAAACTGGGGAAAATAAAGTTGCATTGCGAGTTTTTATTCTCACATTTCTATAATTCTCAATGTAAATATTGATTTACAGATAGTATAAGATGGTTAATTTCAGGGCAAATCTACACACACAAAAAAACAATTTGTTCTTGGAGGAATTGGAAAGACTTCAGTGTTGTTTCACTTGAGGATGAATCTTAAAGTCGGATAAATACCAGAATCTCTAGTGACATTGAAGTCTGGGAAGAAGGGAAGAAGTAGATTTTTAACTCTTCCTTGAATTGTATTCAAACCGCAGAAGAAAAGGTGATCTGGGGACTATGGCTAGGAAGACAACTTTGAAGAGTGGCATCTGTATTTTTTATTCATAGTTTATGATAGCAGACTAATAAGGAATAGACAAAAATTTCTCCCTATATCAGGGGAAAATGGGTTACCAGGAAATTTTATTTTCTGAAAAGAGACTTAGAGAAGAAGATTTGAGATACAGAAATAAACATCCTAGATAAAACCATAAGAAGAGAGAGTATAAAAACAACAACATGGTATGACAGAAAATACAATTCTCAGGGTGAAAAAAAAAAGGAAAGAAGTGAAAATAGTTGCTATAACCTGTAATTTTCTATTGTTGCTAATGAATACCTCTTTTTACTTTCATTTAAAAAAAAGGTAGAATTTTTATCCAGGGAAGCAGCCAGGAAGATATCCATGAAATATCTCAGAACAGCTGTGAGCAAATTTTTCCTCTATGTGGCCAGATAGTATATTTTTGGGCTTTGCCAACTATATAGGTCTTTTCAGCGAATACACAGTTTTGCCTATATAGTGTGAAACAGTCATAAACAGCACAGAAATAAATGAACTGTGCTCCAATAAAATTTTATTTTCAAAAGCAAATGGATTAGGGCACCTGGGTGGCTCGGTAAGTCAAACGTCTGCCTTTGGCTCAGGTCATGATCCCAAGGTTCTGGGGTCTAGTCCTGCGTGGGGCTCTCTGCTCAGCAGGGAGCCTGCTTCTCCCTCTCCCTCTACCTGCCTCTTCTCTCTCTCTCTCTCTCTCTCTCTCTATCTCTTTCTCTCAATCAAATACATAAATAAAATCTTTTTTTAAAAAGTGGATTACCAGCTTTGATTGATGGGCCATAGTTTGCCGAGAGATTCCAGGACCACTGAGGTTGTTAATAAAGACCCTCTAAGTTGGTATTGTTGATCCTTAATTCAGTGTTGTTGCTGTTGTTTTTTAAAATTTTATTTATTTGAGGGAGAGAGATCATGTGCGGGGGCAGGGGGAATAAGGAGAAGCAGGTTCCCCACTAAGCAGAGAGCCCGACATGGGACTCGATTCCAAGGCCCTGATATCATGACCTGAGCCGAAGTCAGACAGTTAACTGACTGAGCCATGGACACATCCTTTCATTCTGTATTTAATTCTATAGTATTTTATTTTTATTTTTTTTTAAAAACATAGTTTTATAAACAGTGTTATGTCCTAAAAACCATACACATTTTGAAGTTTAAAAATTGTTGTGTATCTTCTCAACCAAAAATAGAAAATCTGTATGGGATGCCAGGGTGGGTCACTGGGTTAAATGTCTGCCTTAGGCTCAGGTCATGATTCTGGGGTCTTGGGATCCAGCCCCTTGTGGGGTTCCCAGCTCAGCGGGGAGTCTGCTTCTTTCTCTGCCTCTGCCCCTCCCCTGTTCATGCTATTTCTCAAATAAATAAATAAAATCTTTAAAATAATTGAGGCGCTTGTAAATTAAAGATAATGAGCTCCTATGGCTTTTAAAAATTTGATCAATATTAATCCATTGGAAAGTTTCAGGTCACCTACATGTCAACAAAATGGAATACATTAAATATCAACAGTGATTTAGGTCATACTTATAAACACACACATTTATTTAAGACCTTAGTGTTACCTCACTCCTTTTTCTCACTCAGAACTCTGTGAATATTCTTCCTACTGCATGTGGCCAGGGGCACCCATCATTCTCAAAGACAACCCCTCACCGTGCTGTAGAATGTCAGCCATGCTCTGACTGGACCTCCTCACACTGCTGAGGGATAATCTCCCAATGTGTGGCCACATGAGAAAGGCTGCTGGGCCCTTAACAGAGCTGAGGTACAGGTGAGACTCACAGCAAGGAGAGAACTAAATAATCTTAATCACTCAGCTGGCATTTTTCCAATCAGCAGCTGTCAAAAGTGTATATTCATGCTGTAGCTACATTCACCCTCCTAGAGGACCTCTTTACTGAAACAATTTTGACATTCATAATGAATCAAGAAATGGTCACTCTTGCACAGGCAACCCCGCACCGCATTCAGTCAATTCCGTGACTCGTTTTATCCCCTACTGTGAGAAGAGACCATCAGGACACACAAGCCAATAAATCTGACTGTCTTGGTCTGGTCTCCCAAAGTTATGGACCGAATGCTCCCACAAAAAGCATGTACTTCTACCAGGAACAGACATAGTATTTTCAGCCCATCACACCTTACATCCACATTTAAGGAAAGAAAATAAATTTCCAACATTTTGGAGACATAGTTCTGTTAATAAACCTAATTTGAGTTACAAAATTCTGGCCAATGGTGACATTACGTTTTCCTCCAAGAACAATGAAGCTACTGACTTTGTATTTGTGTAACTAAGGGAACCTAATTAGTGATTTTCCCCAAACAAAAGGAAATCTGCCAAAGGTACATTGAATTTCTCTCTACCTCTGGAGACATAAACTGTGGCAACTTTTAAATACATGTAGTCTAGCTCCATGAAGATAAAGACTCAGTATTCACCAGGCACCCAATTGCAATACAATTAGAATAAATAAGTATTGACAGCAAATTTCCTAATGTAATCTCCGAGGAGAAGCTGAAGGCTTTCAAGGGAAGCTAGAATCAAAGCATCTGGAAGCAATCACTCTAGTAATGCCTTTAAAAGATGAAAATGCCTTACGGCAAACCAAATGGAAGTAATAAATAGTTTGAACACCGATTCACACAAAATATCCTGCATATTTACCTGTGCTGTTTCCTCTGCTTGAAAACTGCCCCCAACGCCATGAAATCTGCATGCTTCACTCCCTTACCTCCTCTGGGTCTTCATTCTCTCAGCTTCCTCCCTGAGCCCTTTTCTAGACACCCCACCAGAGACTGAATCCTCCTTTCCGCTTTCCTCCACACTCCATTCCTCTACCTTATTTTTCTCATCAGTATTTATCAGCATCAGGTTTGTTTCACTTAGAACGAGTGCTTCGAGAAAGCCAGGGCTTCCTCCTTGTACACAGTAGGTGCTAAATAATTACTTGATAAATAAGTAAAAGATTGGATGGATGAATGAGTAAACGAGTAGCCATCATGGAAACCATTCCACTTCTCTTCACTAAAATTTAATATAGAGTTAGGATTTGTGGAGACGTATATATAAATTAAAAATATGCATTTCTTCTACTTTAGGTCCATCAATGTTTTCTTTTCTTTACGAACTTAGATTTTTCTCAAGCTTGGTTTAGCATTTGATGCTTGATAATGCCACTGCAGACGACCACTCAAATATAGTGGAATTATTATCAGAGGTACATGTAATTTATGTAAAGAGCAACTTACTCTACTGGCATGGGGAGAAAGAAGAAAAATATTTCATTGGTATAAGCCACTCTACCAACATTTACCTTAGCCTGTCTCAGTCCTTGCAATGCAGTCATGATATATCTCATCTTAAGGCACATACTTGTTTCTAGGATAAATATAATTTAATTCCTTAGTGACTTAAAAATGTGAAAAAAATCTTAACAAAATACTGAAAAAATATAAGTACTTCAGAATAAATTTAATAAGAAAGCCAAGAAACTATATGAATAAAGGTATAAAACATATTGAAGATCACAAAATATCTGAACAAATGGAAAAGTATTATGTGCTCTCTGATGAAAAGACATAAAATAATAAAAATGTCAGCTCTCCCAAAATTAATTAAGGCATGTAATCCAAGTTCAATTAGAATCCCAATAGTTTTTTAATTGGATAAAATAAATTAAAATTTATATGGAAAAATTAATAACTAACAGTGGCAAGGAAATGTATGAATAAAGAACAGGAAGGGAGAAGTTCCTTTGGTGGATTTTGCTGTTAGAATATGAGGAAATGATGTCTTCATATCTTGCTATGGGAATATGCAGTGCTATGAGCTTGAAAAGAGAACAGGCATTATCTAGGATAATTAAAAACACACAGACCCCGTGATTTAGCTATGCAATCCTGGAACCCAACCCATAGAAATGAAGACCTTGGTATGTAAGACATACATACAAGGATAATGATTATAGCCGAGCTCAAATGAAAAATAACTAAAAATCTTCCTAATATCCATGGATAAGGCAATGACTGGGAAAGTTATGGTAAATGTGAACAATGGAACATCATGAAGAGACTAAAAATGATGAGTTTATTCGATCTCAGCTGACTTGGAGAGATTTTTATTAGGAATCATTTAGTGAAGAAAGTAATATGTAGAAAAATGTCTGTGATATGTATTTGTACCTAAACATATGAAGGGTGGTAGGCAGGATATACAGGTGCAGGTGTTGGGGCAAAAACAGGGTAATGTGGAGACCTGTGAAAAAGGAAAAGCGAAATGAAGATGGCATGAAAAGTAAGGCATATATAATATGCACACATTTATACATTCATATAAATCATACACACACTCATTAGCCATGGAAATGCAAATCAAAACCATAGTGAAATACAACTTTATAGCTCTAGGGAAGTTATAATCAAAAAGACTGATAACAACATGTGTCAGCAAGGTCATGGATACATCGGAGCCCTCACACACTGCTGACAGCAATGGAAAATAGTGTAGCAGCTTTGGAAAACATTCTAGAAGTTCCTCAGACAGCTAAGCACAGGTTACCACAGGATCCAGAAATTCCTTTCCTGGGTATAGACCCAAAAGAAATGAAAACGTGTCCATACACAAAAAAAGTACACAAATATTCAGAGCATATTACTCAATAGCCGAAAGTAAAAACAAAACACATGTCTATTAGCTAATAAGTAGAGAAAAAATGGAAAAATGGATATGGTTAAATTAATGTGGACTATCCATATGGTGGAATATTATTCAGCCATGAAAAAGGAGTGGAGTACTGATACATGTGACAACATGGATGAACCTTTACAGCATGACAGGTGAAAAAAGCCAGTTATAAAGGACCTCTTGGCATGATTTCATTTAAATGAAATGTCCAGAACAGTCAAGTTTATGGAGATAGAAAGTAGTTAGTGGTTACCTAGGGCTAGCTAAGGAAGAGACTGGGAGTGGTTGCTAAGGAAAACAGGGTCTCTTTGGGAGATAATGAAAATTTTCTAAAACTATTTACGATGATAGATGCACAACTTGTGAATATACTGGAAGACCCTAAATGAATTATACCTCAATAAGGTCTTTTGAATATACACATATACATAACATATATAAACCAATCATTTTAGGCCATCAGTACCCAAATAATATGTTAAACTACTACCAAGTTAAGTATAGAATTCTTTTGCTTTACTTGTAAGAAAACAGACACTTCAGCAAATATTTCGTTATCCCATTTAAAAAAAAAAATTCAGCTGTATGTAAAGAACTTCCAATTTAAAATGCTAAAATCTCAGCCCATGCACAAGAACAGTATTGGTATCATTAAATACATATTTAACATCCTGGTTTATTCAGTGGAGCAACTGTTTATTGTGCATGTAGTACTACTTGGCAAATTTCTTGCTGCCCCAAGCTGTAGGCAATGGTGGCTTTCCCCTGAAAGCCAATTGTGTACCTTTCTTCCAACTCTCTGTTCAATGACATCACACTGATAGCTTGAAATAGGGCATGGTGGCATACTTACCCCACACAAAAAAGTCCACAAATGCTAAAAGTTCTCCCTTCATCCCTACCCCACCGAACTCTGCTCAATTCTGGTTCATCAGCACACTATTGCGTATAGTAAAGAGGCCCAGGATTGAGAAATGAAAGACATTGAGGGCTTAACATAAAGTTTCTAGTTGTTCCTAAACTGGTTGGACCAAAAATCCCCACCAGGGCTTACTGAACTAATGCATTTCTACCAACTCTCCCCCCATCCCTTCCCTCCCACTGGAAAGAGGCCACTGCAGCTTTTTCTTTTGGGGTATTAGGGAGAGGCTCACTCTTCCCTGAAACCAACTAAAGGGAGTTCGGAGAGAAGCACTGAAAGTTGGATGTGCCCCTGCTAGAATAGGATCTATAAATCTCACTCTTCCACTGGGAACTTGCACAACTGCCCGATGCCCATGGTCTTCCTGGTGCCACCAATGAAGCAAAGCTTGCCCAGGTTAATCTTGGGAAGGTACTGTCAGGAACTCAGAACACAGCACAGCTTCCTTTTCAGACCTTCCCTAAATATGAGAAAAATGTGGGTTGTGTTCCTCTGGGCCTCCTAAGCTTAGGTAAATACTAGACCGTAAAGATGGAAGTTCTTTTGGTAGAGGTTTATTGTGATTGGACTCTTGAAAATGAATGACACTGAGACTTAGTAACAGTTGAAAGTGGCAGGAAATTTATGGAATCTGAGCAAGCTGTCATTAAGCAACCTACAACCCAGTGGGAAATCTAGATTCCTCATGGTCTAGTAAAAGGTGGTATCTGGGCAAAATAAACTTGTTTCGTGTTTATCTCCCAACATGTTCGTCAACAAACTGGCTACATTAGCAATTATTCTCTTTCCAGCTGGATCCTTTCCATCACCTTTTAAAGATGCTTGATTTTCTTAAACTGAATATACAATAAATAAATAAGTAAATAAATAAATAAATAAATGTTTCCCCTCTCCTGGATTATCTAAAATTTTATTGAGAGTTGGACTACTTGCCATTTTCAGTTTCTTTTCATTTGTCAGCCTACCCTATTACCTTCCTCTTCTCTCTCACCAGTCAAAGGAGATCTTTATCTCTGTTAAAAGCAGAAAACACTGTTCAAGCATCACCTAACTCAAATTCACAACAGTACATGGTATAAAGGAGTATACCCTTAATTTAACTCATTTTATTTTACAATGTTCTGAAATATTTTGAAGCACATATACTGAGATATTCCATACCTACATACTTCAGCATGATTCTTCAGACACACTCACACACAAATCCATACAAAACCAAGACAACAGTTCAACATTTGCCATAATTAGTATTAATCCCTTAAAATGATCTATTCGTTAGTCCATATTCAAATTTTATAATTGATCCTAAAGTATTTGTTATGATTAAGCTTTTCTTCTGGAAATAGTCTTCTCTAAACATTCAAGGTCCAAATGTCCCTAACACTTCTACTCATCTAACCTACTCCTCCCTGAGGTTTTTTAGGGAATTAAATATTAGGTTCCTTATCATATCCTTCCCTGGAGCTATTCTCATTCTAGTCAAGGTATCTTCCCAGAGCTAGGATGTTGATTATCACTTTAAACTCCTGTTGTTATCCAATCTACTGAAATGTATTTTATTTACTTCTTAAACAGTATTTACTTGTTCGTTTTCTTATCTCTCCAGCCATTGCATTAAGTTTCAGTCATCTTTTCCCATGACCTCTGCTATGGAGCATTCTCGCAGACATACTACCAGCTGATTTTCTGGACTCCGCTCACTTATTTATTTTCATATTTTATATTTCTAAATGATGTTATTATCCACACTTGGCCCACGTTTGCATCTTTTGTACAAGCACATGAGGTTGTTGAGAAAGCGTTTTGTATTAAGAGCGATCTTTTTGAAATTAAAATATTAAAATATTAAACCACTTTGTTGCTTAAAAACTTTAAGCAACTTCCATTTCTTTTGTGATGAAGCCCAAACTCCTTAACATGAACACCACCAACAAAAAGACTTTTTGTGTGTGGAACAACAACAACAACAAAATTGTGTGATCTAACCCCTAAGTACTTCTCCAGGCTTATTTACCAATATTTTCCTCCAAGTTTTCTTTATTCTGTTCTACAGGTCTTTCTATTCCTTCCCACAGCCCACAGTGCTTGGGTTTTTTTGCTGTGATCTCTACCTACAATGTTCACCAATCAACACTGCGTTCATTGCTCACAGGTACCGAATAACAGCATAAGTAGCTGGTCTTCCAGGAAGCCTCAAGAGATTTCCCTGTTCCATTCTCTTAAGAAAGCATTACCACAGTTGGTAAAAACAGAAGGCTGTTTTATACACTAGTCTGTGAGGAACATGAGGTCTAGGCAGGTGTCTCATTTTAATTGAGCTTGTACTTTCAACCCTCCTGTGTCATAGGGATGCTCAATAAGTATCTGTTGAGTGGATAAAAGAAGTCAACAAATGTTTTACTTATCTAAACCCTAATATAACTTAGAGCATGTAGAATGTGCACCTTGGGTAATAATATTGAGTAAATAAATGGTATAAAAATAACAAGATTTACTTACTATATATGTCCTAATTTCAAAGGATACCCCTTTGTCAAATAATCATGCAGTTTTTGAAAAAAAATAAGTCTCAAAATTAGTCCACAAAGAAAACATAATAAATATAACAAAATTATATCATTTTCCTTGTGTAAAATACTAAAACTACATTATATAACAAAATAAGAAGCAAAGGTAAATGGAATCCCTAGGAATATACTTTTTAACCAATAACCGATTCTCAATTCAAAGGTGAAGTCCAAAAAGGGCTCTTTTACAATTACACTAGATTCTGAAATATAAGAGTATATACTCAAGCAACACAATCAGAAATATTAGTGTCTTCTGACTCTGTAATGTGTGCCCAATGGAACCTAAATTTTACATTTTTACCATGGTTACCTTGCCAAAATTTAGTTTCCAAAACGTCACCGCTAGATCAACTACTATTTAATAATTAATGAGTGAATCATAACATAGACAATGTAAACAGAAAAGGACTCAGACTGTTGAAACACAGTTATAGCAACTGAAAAAAAAAAAAAGACAAGAATCAGTATTTTAAGCATATAAAGAGTTCAAATAAATAAATAAAAAGACTCTTGGGCCAAAATTGCACAGAATTAAAACAGAAAAAGGCACCTTCCTCCAAGGTGAACATATTTAGCAAGATGATATGAAAACAGGGAGCTTCAGAAATAGAGGATCATGATAAGTACCTGAATCCAAATTTCTTGACTCATCTACCCCCAAAGACCATAAATTCAACAGGGACTACAAACAAAATCGTACATCCCTCAGTCTTCAGGATTATTAGAAGCCAGAGAGCATCACAAAATCCCAACTACCTATGAGCCATGAAATAAAGCCTAAATCCCAAAGAGCTCACACTGACCCTGAGTGTGTAGAGCTGGGCAACGGAAGAGGGGGGAAAGATCCCATAGGAAAAGCACAAAGCAACAAATAACCCCCTGAAAGTTCAACACTAAGCATGAAAATGGTCAAGACATTCCCAGGACACAAAGTTCGCCATAATGATTACAGGTGCTAGGCTGGGCAATGAGAGGGAGTGACTGATGGCCTTGATGTAGCCCCGCTTCTGAGGCCCAAGGAGATCAACAGAGAAGGATGTTCCTCGAAGACATGGCAGTGAAAGAAAAGAAGAAACGAGGAAATTAAGAAACCTGCACAAATCAAAGCTCAGATCTCCAGAAGTCCTGCTCTTTCTCTCGCCACCACAACCAACTTTATCTGTTCAGGAAACTGAACATCACCGCGTCACAGAAAAGAGCATTCTGTCTGCCGTAAAAGGTGGAAATAGAAGGGGGAAAAAGTTAACAACAACAACAACACAGTACTACTGCAAGACGAAAAAACCAGGAAGGACAAACAATGGCATAGTCACTGATAAACCGTACACACCCCACAAGTAATAAAAATAAAACAAGAGAAAAAGAAAGTTAACATCACATGCTGTTAATCACATCACTGAATTAAATGTCTTTAAGCACATGGAGATAAACAACCGAATACACAAATAAAATCAGATGTGCCAAAACTAGGACCAAAACAGACCAAGCAAAACAAACAAAACCCAAGCAGCAGGAAAAAAAAAAAAAAAAAAAAAAAAAAAAAAGAAAAAAAAAAAAAAAAAAAAAAAAAAAAAAAAAAAAAAAAAAAAAAAAAGAACAGTGGTACTTGATCAAGGCAGGAAAGAAATTAAAAATAAAAACTACATTATCTCAGATGAAAGACAAATTACACTTGAGCAAGAAGGATCGAATGTAAAATATATTTTAGCCAAATTTTCAAATTTATGACAAAGGTATTATTCTCAGGACTCCAGGCCAAAGTCCAAACTATTTTTAAGGGTAAATGAACAAGCTCCACCATGAGTCCTTCTGTGTTCTTCTTCTCTTGGCCATAATATCCCAGTGCACTGGGAAATGTGTCCTTCTTTAGGAACCTGATGCTGCCATGGCCAAGGGAAAACAAAGAAGGGTTCAGGACAGAGAAAACACTCTTATTAATTTGCAGGTGGCAGGGCAGAATGGTTCTACAGTGCAATTTATACACCATTTAATTAATGAAAGTCTGTTGTGAATGATAGTTTGCCAATGAGTCAGATAAGATTCAGATTTGATGGGCAGAAAATCAATGAAACAGACACATCCGCACAGTTGGAAATGGAAGCTGAAAGAAAAATTGGTATGCTGTAGTAGCAGACAGTATTAGATACTGGAAAAAAAGGAACTTGATGATTCATATTTCTGATCCTGCAAACAAGATATATCCTCAATTAATAAATAATTTGATACTGCCACATCCCTACTGCTTTTAGCGTGCCCCCTTTTTATTTCTTTTGCACAAGGTACCTGATGAATGGGCATGAGCATATAATGATTTTAATTATTTTCGTTTTTTACCAAATGGTCAACGGTATACTTTGATCCAAACACATAAAATTAGATTTAAAAATAGTTCTCTAAAAATGTCTCTCTCCTTCTAGTGCCTTCAGAATCCAAAAAATAAAAAAATCAGACATTGTTCTTCCTTCTTTACTAGAAGATGCAGGAGGCAGGAATTTGATTTTTTACTTTGGAGAGTATGTACTGGTATATACCTGACCAGCGCAATTAGACCACTTCCCTGGTGTCATGTCTTGCATCTTCCTAAGGTTTCTGTGCCATCCTTTGAGCACCAAGCGTATGGTGTACAAATCGCCTCCAAGTGTGGGGCCCTTCTGAGTGTGGACCCTGTGTGCCTACACAGGTAAAACACTCAGGACACTGGTTGCGGCAGGGAATCATGACATTTTATTAGCAAGTGCCCTCAGCCTCCTGTATCTCCATTCTTGCCCCCAATGGTGCTGTGTTCGATTGAATATTGCCACAACTTTCTGCGGGCTTAATCCCCAGAGCTGCTGTCACTTAAGTGCCAGTGCATGACCTCTATTACTTGGAGTCCTGTCACCCCCACTTCTCCTAATCAAAACTGAAATAGATAGGAGAGCATCACTAGACTTTGAAGTTCATTTGAGGCCAAGCTTAATTGAACTATATTTTTCTTAACAAAATAATTATTTCAAAAACATTTCCAAATGTGTTGGAATAGAACTCTATGGGCCAATATGGTCACTGCTAGTCTCAGATGGTTATTGAGGACTTGAAATGTGGCTAGCCTGAATTGAGATCTGCTATAAGTATGAAATAAACTCTAAATTTTAAATATTTAATAAGAAAAAAAGGATCTCAATAATCTTTATAATATTACATGTTAACGAACTATTTTGGGTATATCACATTGAATAAATTGTGCCAATGAAATTAATTTTACCTGTTTCCTTTTACCTCCAGACAAAGCAATGTAAAATTTCATAATAGGCCTTTTACTTCAGGAAAATAGGGATAGACACAATTTCATCATTTGTCCTGCTAAGGACAACTAAAAACCCTACATATTGCATACGAAACAGAAGGAGACTCTTAATGTTTGACCAAAGGAAAAAAAAAGCCAAATCCACTAGGAACCTCAGAACTTGACTTGATGATGAGTTCTCTGTATTTTCTTCTTGCCTTATAATAACCCTGACCTAGAGCTGCAGAAACCAGCAACCCAGAAATACCAATGACAGCAGACAAAATTATCCACAAGAAAAGCCCACTCTCTAGCCAAAGAACAACAAGGAAAGTGACAAGATACAAATACAGAAAACCTTTAGATAAGAGCTGTAGCCAGATACCATATTAAAAACTATAGGCTTACTTCTACCCATGCCAGCAAAGTCTAGACTTTGACCTTCTTAAGACTATAACAAGACAAATAACACTCTTCAGACTGGTGTCAGAGAAGCTCCAGTAGGGAGCTAGGACTTACTAATTACAATATCCATCCTCATCCCCATCCCACTGTGTCCATAAAAACCACAAGAGAAATCTGGACTTTCACCCCTAACCTATAAGCAACCCAACCCATTCATCCCTGCTGCAGTGGTGGTAGAAGAGGTTCAAGGGAGAGTCAGAACTTCCACAATTCCTGAGAACTAGCCATATCCCCGTGCCATAAAACAAGCCTCAACAAGTTGAAAATAATTTAAATGATATAGTTTGTTCTATAAACATAATGGAATAAAATTGGAAGCCAATAACTGAAAAACAATTGGAAAATAGCCAAATACTCCTCCTAAACAAACTAATTCACAGCACGCATGTCTCATTGAGCATTTTAGAGTCTTTCTGCCTAGGAATTAGCTAGTGAGAAGAAGAGTAATCACTATGGCAGAGTAATTGATGCTGATTAGGAGGAAGTAGGGAGGCCTTTACCATGTAAGAGAAAGAGACCTATGTTTGGAACTCATGTGGTTCACTTGGGCACCCCTTCTTTCTTCTTCGACCAAATACAGCTGTGGGACAACCTGGCATTAGAAGGGCGTGGTTGACCAGAGCTCAGACCCCTCTGGAATGAGTTTTGGCCATACTAGAGTTAAGCAACCAAGATCAGCTGATCGCTGAACGTAGGGTAAATTTAGAATGGGCAGTGCAAGAGAGACATGATGGGTACCATTTACAGCCTCAAATCCAACTGTGGAGTTGGGGGGTCCACAGAATCCCACTAACTGCCTTCACCAGAGTCCTTCTCTAGAGGAAATGTCCACAGGAACTTGGACCAGCTTCTCTGCAGATCTGCAAGGAGAGGTGAAAATGTGCAGAACAAAGGGAGAACTGTGAAGAGGGTACACCCCCTCTTTTTCTTGGCTTCAGTATGTGATTTAAAGATATGGATTACCAGAACTTCTTGCTTCACAACACATAGATTTTTAGAACTAACGGGCAGAGGGTTATTTTAAAAGACTGCTTAGTCCTCTTTTCTTAGACACCGCATTTTCCTAGAGAAAAAAGGAACATGGGTGCAAGAACCAAAAAGACCCAATCTTCCTTTTGACTCATGCTTATTTAAGTGGTACAAAGCATGGAAATTTGTAATAATTTTATGGTAATACCAACTGTTTTCCTGGGCTCACTCTATTCAGAAAAGTCATTGCACCTTGTGGAATTCTGAGATAGTGTTCTGGAAGGTACTTTTAATTAGGAAGTTTAGTTCAGTTTTTCGTAAAACTCCATTTGGTATAACTGTGGCATATAAAGTAATAGTGGAAAAGGTGGCTAGTGTTTCCAGCTGTCAGACATCTGTACAGGGAAGTGTTCTTATTCCTCCCATTTAGGGGCAGAATTTCATACCTATCTTGTCCATTTCCTGCTCCCCCCAAATAATAGAAGATTATCACTAGTCCTCAACATATGATTTGCTACCCCAATATTTTCTGAAGTCTCATCTGGAGATAGACCACAGTTTTCAGGGGGACAGTTCATACTACACAAACAATATTGCGACAGCACTCCAGAGCCCAAAAGGTATTCCCTACAATGTGTAAGGTAAGTCCTTCACTAGCTGGCGCAGTTTCTGAAACATTAGCTACAAAGTGTCTTGTGAAAGGGAGGACCGGAAACAGATTGAGAGTCTGTGTCTCTCTCTGTCATTCTCGCTCTGCGCCCATCCTCTGTTTCCCCCCTCCCTTCCTTCTTTCTGCTTTCTCACTATCCCCCTACCTACTTCTCTTCTCTCATTCTTTCTTCCCTCTCCTTTTTTTCCCTCCTCCTGCTTCCAGCTCTCCTTTCCCTCTCCCCCTTCTATATCTTCCTTCCATCTCTGACTTAGACCTTTGAAAGAAAATTAGCTTAACCTGAAGCCAGTCTGTCTTATTTGCTTTTCTAGCCCAAAGAACTCTTACAAATGGGTAAATATGGACCAACTTTTAATAGTTGCTCTAATTAATTTTTCTTCTACTGGTTATAACTTATGTCTTCATGTCGAGAGAGAGAGCAGTGGTCTAAATGACATATCTGACTTCTGTCATTCCAGGACTACATTAGGAAATTCTGAAGTCTATTAGAAAGAAGCAAGATGCAAGAGATTTTATGTAGTGAAGCTCTATTTCACAAAACTTACTAAGATGTGCTCACGTACAAATGCCCACTCGAATATAAATGCATAAAAAGGCAAAGAAAGAGAGACACCTGGGTGACTCAGTCAGTTAAGTGTACGACTCTTGATTTCAGCTCTGGTCTTGATCTCAGGGTCATGAGTTCAAGACTTGTGTTGGGCTCCACACCCACCATGGTGCCTAGTTTAAAAAAAAAAAAAGACAGAGAAAGAGAGAGTACTTAATGTACATTATCCATAACTGTGAGTGTAAAAATATATATTTGACATGTGCTAGTGGAAATATATCCATAGAATATTAACACCAAATTCATGAATTACATGAGCTATTATATGGTCAGTTACATTTCCTGGAAAAATAACCTTCCTCTCCTAGCATCTCCTTTTAGCTTGCCCCTGAGAGAAGCTTTATAAAACAGAAGTTTCAATTTTATTCATATACCTGATAACACCCTTGGTTGGCTATATTAAAGACAGCATATATTAGAGATGTTATTATGTAGTTGCCTTTTTTAAAATGGTAATATGGAGCCTCTTAACATAAACATCTCCACTATAATATTTGTAAAGACAATTTTTGTATGTACCATACCTATATAGTTGTATGTTTATGCTACTGTAAAATTTGCCAATTATATAAATATATCTACAAAATATACAATAAACTATGTACTAAAAATACACTAATGTGCTTCAAATTGTATCAGAGTAGGACGATATAGGTATATAAATAATATATATTTAAGGTGATCTTATTATTTGTTACAATTTTAGTCCTTCGCTTCTGTTTCTCTTCCCATCCCTAAATATGAGGTTAAAGACAGGAAATATAAAAATAGTACATTAGGTAGAGTTTAATAATGATAAGTAAGAAAATGGTGTGTGTGTGTGTATCTATCTATATATATATGTGTATATATATATATATATATCGTGTTGACATGCAACATTTCAGTCACTAGCTTTTATTGTTAATATGAATACCCAAATACAAGAAGTATAATCTCCATGGATTCTTCTGGAAAAACAAATTCCAAAATGAGGACTGAGTGTCCATCTGTGCATATTAGAGCCACAATGACAAATTGTTGATTTCATACCATGGGCATTATTAAACTCCAAGTCCTGCCAACTCAGCTTTCATACAGAACAGATTATACTAATTATCATTTGGGACCAAAATGACACTCTTAATATTAACTCTTATTTACCTGAATAGATAAAATCAAGTATATAGAATACAAGTATAAAAGCCAGCAATGTCCGAAATGAAAGATAATTGGACAAGAAAATGACATGCCCTGACTAATAAATTCTGATATCTGCCTCATTTCCAATTTTATAAGTAAACAGAAACAATATTGAGTGTCTCTGAATCAGCTTTTCTGACACTGAAGAGCCACTGTTGTCATATTATTCCAAACAAAACTATGGTTGTCTGGATCTGAAATTTTGACTTCTCCTGCAATTTAATTTATTCTGATCCCTTTTTTCTCAATTTAATTTTTCTATTCTCTGAGTGAAATATGGAAAGAATAGGGGTACCTGGTTGGCTTGGTTAGTTAAGTATCTGACTCTTGGTTTGGACTCAAGTCATGATCTCTTAGGTCGTGAGATCCAACCCTGCATCAGGCTCTGCATTCAGCAGGAAGTCTGCTTGAAGATTCTCCTCCTCTGCCCCTTCCCTCACTCACACACACTCTCTCTCTAAAATAAATAAATATATCTTTAAAAATATATGGAAAGAATATGGATTAAGTGTCCTATAATGGATCAATTAATAAATCTTTCACTCAGCAATCATTTACTAAGCATCTAGTATGTGTCTGATAACCTAGACTGTATTATTTGTGCAATTTGATTGTTATTCATGAAACCATCATGTTCTAAAACCCCATGCTTTTAGTTGTAAGAAGTACATTATTTTATGACTACCCCTATGTAAACACTTAATAAAAAGTTCCATATATGCTTATATTAAGAAATTATTAACATCCTCACTGAAGTCCCAGGCCTGACTGGATCACCAAATTTCCACTCAGAAGCATCCGTGGGATCTTCCGCTGCCATCCTTAGAGTAATAGGGTGAGTGCTTTTTCTGGTTTATCCTGTTGGAAGGGCTAGGGTCAAGTGTTTCTGTTCCCAAGGGATATAATAATGAGTGACAAAAGACACAATTTACCACAATTAACCAAGCTGGACCCAAGATTCCAGCAAAATTTTTCCTTCCTTCCCACAAACAGACAGACGTGAACATACACAACGACACCTGATAGTCCTCTCAAACTGCGGTGTTTATTGAACATATCATCCAAATTGAATGTTTTGGATCCCTCATCCTGCACTCCTACTTATCACCTCCATCTGATCTTATCTCCACTTCTTCACAGCTCTCACTAAAGACACCGACTTCCATGTTACTAAATCAAGGTACTTCACCATTTATATGCTCCAACAGTTGACCTATTTGTTCACTCCACCTTTGAAGACACCATTTTCTTCCATGATAGCCCATGGTAGTTCTCCCCAAACTGCCATGCTTATTTTTCTCAGTCTTCTTTGCCAGTATGTGCTTATCTAACTCATCCGTCATGATGAGTTCCTATGTCTCCATCTTGGGTCTTATTCCATCTTACTTTCTTCTCTCTTCTCTCCACCCCCACCCCACCTGTTTTTCATCTGAGGACATCGATCCACTTTTCTCTTTTCTGATGATCTGGACACAAATAATTCGAATCAGTATTTCAAACTCAGATCCCTCTGCTAAACTGTAGATCACTATATCCAGCTATTGCTGACATCTGCGGACGGATGCAAATTCTTCAAATACAGCAACGTTTTCAAAACTAGTATCTTCTTGATTCCCTAAAAAGTATATCATTAAATTGTACCATTGTCCTAAAAATGTTCCAGCCCCAAATAAAAGACTTTTTTACTCACATTCGCACAGCCTCATTGACACTACCTCTTAAATATCACTTACACTTTCCTTCTGCCTAGTCCTAACCACCATTTAAGAACTATTTTTGAACATTTCAATAGTTTCTAGTATCTTCCTTTATATAATCTATTTTCCACAATGTAACAAGAATATTCTATTTAAAACACAATCTGATTATTTTATACTTCTGCCGAAAATCATATAGAAGTTTTCCACTTTCCACTGGCTTTAGAAGTCCAGTGTTTTGGGAACGCCTGGGTGGCTCAGTTGGTTAGGCAGCTGCCTTCGGCTCAGGTCATGATCCCAGGGTCCTGGGATCAAGTCCCACATCGGGCTCCTTGCTCGGCAGGAAGCTTGCTTCTCCCTCTGCCTCTGCCTGCCACTCTTGTCTGCCTGTGCTCGCGCTCTCTCTCTCTCTGACAAATAAATAAATAAAATCTTAAAAAAAAAAAAAAAGAAGTCCAGTGTTTTGAACAAGGTTTAACAGGATTTTTCTTTGTTCATCTACCCAGAACATTCCATCATTCTTCTGTTTGTTCTCAATATCTATTCACACCCAACTCTTTCCATATCTTTGTCATTTCTAGGTCTGTTCTTAACTCCATGACTGGGGACCATCTAAAACATCTGCCTAAAACAGTCATTCTCAACTAATACTTCTTCCTTCCCATCTCAACTCAGGTGTCACTTAGGACACTGTTTCTATCTCTGGCAATTTTAAATCTCCAGAATTACACATTCACCTATATATATCCTAGGAAGATTTTGCACTAGACTGTATCTCTACTACAGTAGACTATTTAACCACATTAGTAAGAATGTTTTTTTTTTAAAGATTTTATTTATTTGACAGACAGAAATCACAAGTAGGCAGAGAGGCAGGCAGAGAGAGAGAGGAGGAAGCAGGCTCCTTGCTGAGCAGAGAGCCCGATGTGGGGCTCGATCCCAGGACCCCGGGATCATGACCTGAGCAGAAGGCAGAGGCCTTAACCCACTGAGCCACCCAGGTTCCCCAGTAAGAATGTTTTTGAGGGAAGCAGGACATAATATCTCTTTTCTGTTAAACTGAGAGTGGGTGGAGAAATAGGTGCCAGATACTGTATCTCTTTAAATACAGAGGACATTATCTCCTTGGATAAGCATACACAAGCAGGGAGGGTGAGTGGACCATGATGACTTTTATTACCGGGCATCTAACTGTGTCCAAAATGAAAAGATGTTTCCGATTCTTACATCTTGAAATTGAGTTTGGATTAATGCCCTATATTTTTTCTTTCTTATAATGAGTTAAATCTGGGGACAGAGACTTGTGTTGGAGCCACCAAATGTATCATGGTTTCTGTATATTTCTGAATTTCAGTCATGGTCAGGTCTTTTTTTCCTTTTTCTTTTCTAAGATACACTTTGATACTTATATAAGTAAGAGGAATGGCTGCGTATGAAAAGGGGCGTTGTCAAATAAATTTTAATCAAATTTCTAGCTTCTGTCCAGCAAGGGAGTGCTATTAGAGACAAACCCTGGCAATATGACAAAAGTTATATTTATAGAGATGAAAAGATATGGTATCAGTACTTAAGAAGCGTGATAGACCATTTTATGTGTCCCTTCCGGTGGCCTACTGATGCCAGTCATTCAATGAAACTGAATGGGTTTTGCTGTGAAGGTATTTCATAGATGTGACTCAGGTCCATAATGAGTTGACTTCAGTGAGGACGACAATCCTAGATAATGTGGGTGGACCTGATTCCATCAGTTGCAGGGACTGAAGAGCAGAGTTGAGGCTTCCCAGAAAAGGCGGAATAGACAGTGGTTTTAGCTTCAGCTATGTCAAGAGCATACCCTTCCTGTTAGTCTGCCTTAAGGATTTCAGTGTATCTAGCTAGTTCTAATCGTCATATAAGCCAATTCATTTTAATAAGTCTCTTAGTGTATACATCTCCTGGTAGTTCTCTTCCTCTATTCCTCATGCGGACATACAGTATGAGGCAGAGGTAAGGAAACCAATACTGACAAGTGGAGGCACATGGTGATGCGGAGGAGGAGGCAACGTGTCTGTCCAAGGGGACGTGTGGGCTCAATTATTGTTATAGAAAGGCTACAACAGTTCTTGAGAAATTAATAATGAATGATGGTCTAATCAGAAAGCAAAGTAAGGAGAACCCAAAAGCAGTGAGAAGAAGTACATGAAAAAGAAAACATGGAAACGTGCTAGATTTCAGGAAAAAGAAAGAGTTGACTTATATGTGTGATTATATGGAAGGAATAAAGTGAGATGATGAATTTAGGACTAGCTAAGCATGGATCATTAAAGTCATTAAATATCAGGTTAAGTTATTCTAATAAAGTGTGAGCTATAATGAAAGTTATAATACTGCATATAAATACAAGCAAAATTTGTGTTTTATAAAAAATGGAGATGTGCAGATGATAGATTAGAATGGAGCATAGCGACGCCTGGGTGGCTCAGTTGGTTAAGCGGCTGCCTTCAGCTCAGGTCATGATCCCGGAGCCTTGGGATCGAGTCCCACATTGGGCTCTTTGCTCACAGGGAGCCTGCTTCTCCCTCTGCCTCTGCCTGCCACTCTGTTTGCCTGTGCTCACTCTCTCTCTCTCCCTCTCTCTCTGACAAAATAAATAAATTAAAAAATAAAAAAAAGAATGGAGCATATATGAAGTGCTAAGGTAAATAAGAGACACATTCAACGTTAATGTGACACAAGTTGAGATCTTGAAAAAGGACAGTGCCAGGTGGGTGGAAAGAAGGAACTGATTACAGATATATTCAGGAGGACCTAACTATTACATATAGGGAATAAGGGAACTTTCCTGTCTAGGAAGGTACTGTATTTATAACTATATTCAGGAAACCAGTAGCAATAATGAAGATACTCATGTCAAGAAAGGAAATGGGGGGGGGGCGCCTGGGTGGCTCAGTGGGTTAAAGCCTCTGCCTTTGGCTCAGGTCATAATCTCAGGGTCCTGGGATCGAGCCCCACATCGGGCTCTCTGCTCCACGGGAAGCCTGCTTCCTCCTCTCTCTGCCTGCCTCTCTGCCTATTTGTGATCCCTTTCTGTCAAATAAATAAATAAAATCTTTTAAAAAAAAGGAAATAGGGTATTCTATTATAGAAAGTTCAGTATTAAATATCTTGGTCCTTAGGTGCATGTGAAATGCCACATACATGATGAATATACTCACGTTTACCTTAAGAGAGAGAATGTTAGTATTTCATGCAATTATGAGTAACAGAAAACCATCACTTGAGTGGTATAAACAAGCAGAGGTCACCAGATTATGTAAAGTCTTGAGACTGTCAGTCCAACATAGACATGGTGTCCAGCAACGCTACTGAGGACCCAAGCTTCTTCAATCTTCATGCTGCACTGGTACAAAAAGGAGAGTATTTTTACTCATATCATAAGACTAGTTGCTGAAAATTCAGGGACTGTACTTTTTCCAGGAAAGGAGAAGGGAGTAGAACAAAGGAAAAAAACTAAACTGCTTTTCCTCTGTGCATGTGCACCTATAAGAGAAAGACAGAGATGGACTCCTTCCCCGGGGATTTCTGTTTATACCCCATTACATAAAATGATGGTAAATGCCCCTTCTTCAGCAGCAAGAGACTGAGATATTGAGAATTTTGGCTTCCCAGGCTCTAAAATAAATAAAGGCAAAGAAAACATGACTTGAACTTCCTAATGAGTGGGTAAGCCATTAGTCTCTGCCGCACAGGTGATATCTAGAAGCACGGGGATAAGTAGGATTAAAGATATTAGTATAAGTGAACTTCTGTGGTTATGAGATGAGAAAAAGACCAGAGGTGTTAAAATTATATCTTGGGCAACAAATAAGGAGTTCACAAAGTAAAATGGAAAGGAGTCATCCAAAATATACAGTCATAATATAGTGATGTCAAATAAGCCAAGAAGAAAGGAATTTTGAAAAAGTATCTAAGAAATTTATACATGAAAAATATTGAAATTTGAACATTAGATTTGTAAACTAGGGGTTAAACTATGATTTTTACCAGTTTCATTCAAGTATTTTTCATGCAATAGCTTAATTGAGTGACTAATATAGTCACTGGGTTGGATGCTGAGAATATACTAGTGAATAAGACATATTGCTACCTTGCCTCATTATATATACACACTTAAAATGTATATATACATTTAAAAATGAATATATTACATGTACATTTGTACAGATACAGATACAAATATACGGATATATACATTTTTTAAAAATGAATGAAAGGAGACAATAAAACAATAAAATAAAAATAAACAGATTAAATAAGCAAGGGACTGAGAGAGAAAATCAGAGAAGGGGACACCATTTAGGTTGGGTTCTCATAGATGGTCCTCCTCATGAGATCCAAAGGAAATAATATGTGAAATATGTGGGAAGGAAGAGACCCTCTTGCTGAGCAAGTGGCAGGTGAAAATTCCTTAAGGTGGGAAAGGCATGATGTACTTGAGAACCTAAAATTCAAGATAGAGAATAATGAAGAAGACAGAGGAGTAGAAAACATAAGGTTGAAGAGACAGGCTTGGGCCATATCAGGTGAAATTTCTTGGACCATGAAAAGGAGTGGATTTTATTCCAAGTGAAATTGAAAATTTTGATGGGTCTTAAGTGGAAGCAACCCCATGATATGACTTACATTAAATTATCACTTCTGAAGGAAGGTATGTTTTAAAAGGGGTAAGAGTGAAGGGGGGGAAAAAAAGAAGATGATGATGATGATGAATTCCAGTAAAAAGGCTGTGTATTTCTCCAAGAGAAAACGGTAGCTTGGATTCGGGTGGTGGTAGTGACCATAGCAAGATGTCAGTAGAGCTGAGGTATGTGTTTAACAAACAAGGAACTAAGGATAAGTTAGAGTAAAAATTATGAGCTCTTGTCTTAAGTCAGGTTCCCTGGAAGGAGACTCTGACATAAAGATTTGTATTCAGGCATTTTTGGGGAAGTGCACTTGGGAACAACACTGTAAGGAAATTAAGAAAGCAGGATAGGCCAGAGGGAGGAGTTTAGATGCAGTTGCCACAGAGATCACAGCCAATTTCATGGGTGCTCTAAGGTGGATGATGCTTTGGAGCTGTCCAAATAGAGACAATGGGATTGGTACTTGGACCCTTGACCGACTAGTCATTTAATAAGGCTATCCTGTGCAGGGGCCTTAACCTTGGCGTAAGGCAGGTTCCTTGGGTAGGAATTAATTCATGGAAAGACATGTACTATAGGTATCAGCAAATACTGCTAGAAGATGGGAGAGCAAGGGACTGAAGAGCCAGAAGAAGGGATCTGAAGAGTGCATCCCATCAACTACTTAATGCTGTAAAATGCAGATGCAGACACACACGCACACACGCACACACGCACACACGCACACCCCACAAACATCTGTGGTTAATACAACCACGGTCTGGGTTTTTTTGTTTGTTTGTTTCTTTTTTGTTTTGTTTTGTTTTGTTTTCCAAAAAAGTCCAAAGTGAATGTCCTGGGCAAATCTTCTACATGGGTCTCCTATGAGAGTTCCTTCCTATAGTGGATGCAGGAGATGTCCCTGAATATTTCCAGAATCTCCATATGAGAAGCAAACTCCTCTGGTCATTTTCTCAGTAGCCTTTTCCTTACCTTCTGTAATTTGAGTTTATTTTTGTTTTTGTTAATGGCCACACCTGAAATGAGTGTTGGAGAATGCACCCTCTTTAGGGTCTTCATAACTTTCAGAACTCAGGTCCTGCTTGGACAAGGCAGGAGGGTAGGTAACGAGGATTGTTTTTAGCCTTGAATAGTCAAAAAAGTTTTCTGAGTTCAGGACCATGATCCATTTGTGAATATAATTTCTTCAGAAATGGAGTCGGCATCTGATTTATTCCATTTCAGCCAGTCTGTGTGCCAGTAATCACCTACAAGGTTCTTTCCCAGACATTGTTCTTAACTGCTTTATTTTGCTCCCTCGCTCTCCGAGTTCTCTCTCCAGTTAATGGAGACTATTCTGAGACTATATGGAAGAATAGGAAGAAAGACCTTACTCTGAACCTGACCTTTGGCCTAAATTGCTTTTTTTTTTCCTTTTCTTTTTCTTTTTTACTGAAATATTTTCCTGGGCCCTAGCCATGAAAATCCCTTTTAAATCACAACTCCTACTTTTTAGGATTTATTTCCTGTCATCTTTTCCAACCTTGCAAAGCTCTGAATTTCTGAATCCTTTCATTTCTGCTTGAAGACTGGCCCACTGTACCTTGAGTTCATCTCTTTCTGTTCAAACAGAGTCAATAACAACCAACCAATAAACACACCTTGAAGATCTGTCTTCCTACCTCTACTCTAGAGATTCTGGCCAATATGGCATATGTTCCAGGGATGGCAGATTTATCAAACATTTTTCTGTAGACCATTACCATTTTTTCAGTCTTTTGTGTGAGTGTCCCTCTTGCCAACCACTATACAGTTAAGCCGATGTCATATGATTTAGATTTGTTACCTGTACTAAGGTAAATAAAATATATTCTCAAGGGACCAACTTCTATATTAGGGTAAACATTAGCTGCTATGTTAAACGGTACCCAAATTTTAGTGTCTCAGTATAATAAAGGTTTATTTCTTAGCTTGTTCAGATAGAGATCCCAGGGTTCTCATATACATTATAATTAAAAATTTGAGGGCATTTTCATTTGGAAGCTATAACAACTTAAGAGTACTTCCCTTATATCAGATACCAGGGATAAAGTTTGAGACATTGAAGAAGTCACAGTTGGAAAAGGTGTTGTCACTTCTACTTTTTTCAGTTGGCCAGAATTCAGTCTTATGATCTCGTAGAAAAGTACTGGGATAAGTTTCTGGGAAGCATAGGCTTCCTGTGTATTTAAGGAAGATTGAAAAAGAGTGATAGGCACGTGGCACTAGAGGCATGCTGGAGATATGACTGATATGATTTTTTAAAGATTTATTTATTTATTTATTTGACAGATAGATCCCAAGTAGGCAGAGGAGCAGGCAGAGAGAGAGAGGAGGAAGCAGGCTCCCTGCTGAGCAGAGAGCCCCCCCCCACCCCCATGCGGGGCTCAATCCCAGGCCCTGAGATCATGACCTGAGCTGAAGGCAGAGGCTTAACCCACTGAGCTACCCAGGCGCCCTGATATGATTTTGTTTTGATAGTTTGTGTATGTGTGTGTATGTGTTGGTGGGTTGTGCAAAGAGTAGGAGATGCTGAGGTAAAAGGAGTATTAAAAGAAACCAAAGGCATCTTATGGATTATTGTAAGATGGCATATCAATGGTTTCAATATCTTCATTGGTTGGCACTGGGAATACTTGAATGAATCAGCTGAAAAGAATAGGGGCCAGTGACAATAGAGCTAGATTTTGAAATCAGAAGTTCAGAGTTAATGCAAATTCTACAAGTAGGGAAAAGCCTAATTATGGTGCATTAAGAAATAAATAGTTGGTAAGTATGTAATGATCATCACAATAGAGGAAGTTTCAAGAAGTTTAATAGAGAAAGAAGGGAGAATATTAGCATGGTAGGTAATGCCGCCAAAAACCAAGGTCCACGTTTCTCAGTTTTTTTATACCCACAAATTTTCTGAAATAGCCTTCTTTAAGTGTGTCACTGTATATTATATGTAACTTCATACATACATAAGTTATATTGTTATAAAAATGTGTGTCATTAGGACACTGAACTAGAAGTTCATATTGTAAAATATACATTATAGTGCAACTAGATACATCTCATAATAGGGATACTGAAATATAAAGTAAAATTTCAATAAAACAAGCTTCATGTTACAAATATATAAGAGAATACGATTCAGTGTAAAGCTAATTGAATAAGGTAATGCCTGGGATGCTTCCCTTCATACTGTAAGTTACAATTTGGGGAAAGTGCTCTATTATAATCAGTCATCTACTAGTAAATGTTTAACAACTGTTCTCTCTTTGGAGAGGGCGGTGTTGGGGGTGGAAGCCACTCGTTTGGTAATCTCTGTTTTATCCATCCAGTACGTACTTCCACCACAGCCAATTCCAAGCTGTGGACATGACATCACCGAAGGCAGAGTTTAAAAGAGAGGAGATGGCACAACAACAGTTGGCTTTGGCAAGAGCCAACTTCAAAACATTATGGGTTGTAGTTATGGTTAACTAGTTTAGTGCTGCTTTGGATCTCTTAGCACCTTGAAAATGTTAGCCAAACATTCTGGCATTTGGGATGTCTCAAATGTAAACTGTTTCAAAGAGACTGTCCTCCACAAACTGTTTTGTTTACTTCTTTAAAGGTAGAGAGGTTTAGAGGAAAAGGCATGTTAAAGAGGCAACCCTGAGGAAATAAAAAAATATTGAAAGTAGTACAGAGAAGGACACAGTCTTGATGAGAAGAGAGAGGTGCCTTTGTCCTTGGAGGTCGGAAGGGAAGTAATGTTGCATATGGATTTGTATGTGTGAGTTGAAGGATCCCATGCCTGATAGATTCTTTTGTGCCCATGAAAGAAGAAACAAGGTCCTGTGCTATCAGGCTTGGAGCTGATCACAGCCTACTTCTCCAGTTTCATCAACCAATTTTCTCCTGCTTATTCATTTTTATTACACACTAGCTTTTTATCTGGTAACCAACAGTTAGAACTTCGCTGCATGGAAACCCTTCACACCTTCTATTCCTCAGTAAAGGGTCACTGTCTCATCCACATGTGTTGTGCTAACTTCTACCCAATACTGTGGTTCCAATTTAAGTATCACCTCTGAGCAGCATTCTCATTCTCCCTTTTACACTAGATTTTTCCCATTATACTACCTCATAGGATCTTATATTTTTAATAATACTTACTTCCTAATTTCACGTTTATTTCTGCCCTCATTATTTTTTCCACATGAGGTAAATCATGAGATCAAGTCATACATATCACCTTCTCCTCAGTGTCTGCCCTGAATTAATATTTAATGAATGAATGCATGAGTAAATCAAGGAGTGAATAAACAACCAGATGAACAATGAAGACTACCTAGCGTAATTTATAACTTCATCCGAGGGTATCAATAGAGGAAGTTTATCAAGAGCAAGAAAGAAAATCTCATTGGCAAGCCGTACAAATAAATGCCCCTGAAAATTTGATCGACACGTTTGTATGTTTGACAATTCAGTATACACTTACTCCCTTGTATCTTCAGACTTTTCTCAAGTTCGTGATTGTCCAAAGAGAGGAAGTATTGATCTCATCAAAGCTAGTCTCCAAATGCATCTGTGAAGGACAGACACGAGAGAGCCCATCTCAGAGACTGTGATGGATTGGATTCTCTGGAAATACAGACATATTAGATGCCTTCCAGACATAACTAAAAGGCCAGTGGAGTTCGGAGGGAAAAGATAAACAGAGTAAACACAACAGAAATCTCATAGATCACCTCAAACATTTTTTTCCTACTTTTTAACCTCATTAGACAATGACAAATGGGACAAAGATGAAAAGGAGGCAGTGGTGGGAAGGAGTCAGGGACAGGTGCCATAACCAACATCAGATGAGCATTCTGTACTCCATTCTCATTCTGTGTGACTCGTTTCATAATGCGAGAGAGAGAGATTAATGACAATGATGATGATGATGATAAAAGGTAACCCTGCACAGAACTTACTGTGAGCCTACAATGTCCTGAGCAGTTTTCATTTTAGTACTCCATTTAAGTGTCACAGCACCATGAGTTAACTACTAGTATTATCCTCATTTTACATGGAGGAAACTAGATTACTAATTCTACATAAATTTTAGATTTCTTTTATATAAAAAATCTTGAAAAGTTGATCTTTGGTTCTTGAGCAAACATGTGTTTAAGTGGTAAAAGTGTTTAAATGGCATTTAAACAAAAATAGGTCAAAATACAGTGAAATTGAAAAGTGCACTCTGATTCCCTTTACCCAGGATGTCATGGAAACATTAACAGTCACTTCAATATCTTATTTTTGCAAAGACCATAAGTGTTAAAACATTGTACCTCTAAGCTCTCAGAGAAAAAGCTATTTAACCTTCTAAATCAATGCCCGAACTTTCTATAGTAGTGGGCATTGACACATCTTTTCTATGAATGTATGAAATCAAAGAATCTTGGAACCTGAGATAATTCTGCTTTATAAGGTTTTAAAGGTTAAAGGCATAGAATGATTTAAGTATTTAGAAGACTAAAGGAGTGTTTTCTGAAGTAAAGAAATAACTCTAAGTTATTCAAAGGCTTCCTTTTCCTCAGGGCAGCTTAAATAATTGGATTCATGGGTATCTGAATCACTGGCAGGGGGTAGAGAGGAACTAATGTCACTTTTTATATTCCTAAAATATTTGCTCCACTTTATTATGTCATTTCAAAATAAACTCTTTCATAGAATTGACTACTAAGTATGCAAAGTAGGATCTCAGGCAAACTATTTTTACAATAATGTAAAGGAAATTACATAAGCTTCCTGTAACATAAATTTTATAAATTTAAACTGGGTAATCATTTAATCATTGACGATTGAGAACACTTTATTTATTATCATCTATACATTTAACTTATAACTTTATAAGACTGATATTGCCATTTAATAAGACAAATGCCATATCCAATATAATTCCGAATTCTGTATTTTGATGTATTTTGATAGTTAGCTGCCAACTAGTGAACAACATTCTAGCTATCATAAGTCATACTAAAGGTTAGGTTAACAAGTATAAGATTAAGGTGAAATATTTACAGAATCAGCTTGACTATCACAGTGTTTTTATATGTCAATGTCAGAATAACAGAGGCTATCTCTCCAGATTAGTTAATTCGTATAGTATAAATTTTTGTGCAAGGTTTCAAGTTAGGTTAACATATTGGGGATTGTTGATGAGATTAAATACATAAAGAGAAATACTGACTTTTACATCAGGGATATAATCTAGTATAAAGATGTAGTTTTTCTCAGTGGAAAGAAATTCTTAGTGATAAGCTTAGTAAAATAGTTGGCACTAATTCTTAAATAGAGAAAGACAAGTTAGATTGATAAAAACTTAAGAAAAAAGATAACTGAGGAAGCCTGGGTAGCTCAGTTGGTTAAGGGTTTTGGCTCAGGTCATGATCTCAGGGTGGTGAGCTAGAGCCCTGCATCAGGCTCCTGGCTCAGCTGGAAGTCTGCAGGAGATTATCTGTCTCTCCCTCTACTTCTCCCTCTGCTTGTGTTCTTTCAAATAAGTAAATAAAATCTTTAAAAAAAAAAGATAACTAAACTGATAACAAAGAAGTCAAAGGAAAAAACTCTTAAACTAGTGCCAATACCATCTTTTTAAAATTTTTTATTTAAATTTTAGTTAACATCCAGTGCAGCATTGGTTTCAAGAATTCCGTGGTTCATCACTTCCACACAACACCAGCACGCATCACAAGTGCCCTCCTTAATCCCGGTCACCCATTGTAGCCCACTCTCCACCCACTCTCTCCATGAACCCTGTTTGTTCTCTATAGTTAATAGTCTCTTATGGTTTGTTTCCCTCTCTCCTTTCTTCCCCCGTTCCAATATGTTCATCTATTTTGTTTCTTAAATTCCACATATGAGTGAAATCATATTGATACCATCTAATTTTAACATCAAAAAACAAGGTTTTTGCAAGGATCACAGATTCAGATTCCTGAAATCACTGTCTTCCTACTACTGATAGAATGTCTGTAGATCCCAGAATTTGGAGTAGATAGTAGTATGCTTATCTAGTTGGTGATTCGATAAGAAGAGTAGCTCTAAAAACAGTTGGTTATGTTATTGAGAAAATGTTGGGCATGCAACCACTTGTATGCTGCTTGTTAAGTTATGAATCTGGAGAATACATCCATATCCTCCTCAGTTGGTCTTACTGGGCCAAGTGGGGATAAAATCCAAGTAATAAGACTGGTGAAATATTTCTATCTCCTGATACTCTGAAAATGCCAGAAAGGTCATGATTGTTCACAGAGGTCCTTCTTATAATACTGAACCTTACCAAAAATCCTGATTTCACACAATCAAATAGGTGGCTTGCAGTAAAGATTAAATTTTTTTAGCCACTTTATGGTTTCTAAAATGTATTTTACTGGATTTTGAGTGTTAATTAGCCGATATATTACATGCAAAATCTCAGCATATTACACATTAATACACGTAGCTACAGTATTACTGATTAGGTACAGAAAGATTGTTTTAACTTCAAAGCATTAATAGTTCCCATAATTTTTTAATAAAAGGGAAAGACTGAGGACACTGATTATAAAGCAAAAGAACTATTACAGAAGCCTTTCCAAATATTATTTAATATTTACTGACTATGCAATAAGCATTTTTATTATCTTTTATATAAAAGAAAATTCTGGGTTTGTCACAATATTATAAAGACTAATGTTTATAATTTAAAATTTATAAAGAGTTGTGTATTTCTCACTCATTGGCATTTAATATATTTTAAAAGGATTTAGAAGTGAATTGGGGATCATTTCACATTTTCAAACCACTTTACTGTATTAAGTACATAGCTTATTTCCTTGATTATAAACTTAAACAGAAAACTGGATAACACCTAACTTAATCAAGGTTTATAGAATAAGTAGAATTATTTTACATTAGGAAAGAAATACAATCTAAAGCTAAGTTACTATAAGATCATCTAGAAATTATTAATTCAAAAAGACAATTAAAAATCATTAAACTTTAAAGCCATATTAAATGTTTACCAGAGAATGTCTTAATTATCCAAAGACACTGAAATAATTTATTTAATAACAGAAAAACAATAAATGGCACAGTTTCTTTTGACAGTGAGTATAAACACAGTAAATGTCCTGGGTGGGGCTTTAATGTGCCCACATTAGGACATTGAGCATGTTAATATCAGAATGGACCAGGAGCTCTTTTGAAATGCATATCTAACATACATTGGTGCTCACCCTATTTGTATGTTAAAATGTAAGAATTTCCTGAAGAGATAAAATTAAATAATTGAGTTGACATAGATTGAAATTTGATGCAGAGATTAAACAAGCAAATCCTTTTGGCATATTCTAAGGGAAAGTGAATTTGGTTCTTAAGGGGAAAAAAGTCAAAGTGTTTGGGCATCATCCAGGGAATAAGCTTTGTAGAGAAAGAAATTATCAGCTCAATAATCTGTGATATAACTTGTACACTTCTAAAAATTTGAGAACTATGAACTTGAAGTTCTTAAAATAAAGCACTATAAAAAAAATCAATAAGTACAAGTCAAAATATAATTGTAACCCTAGGGATTCTGGGGGGAAAATAGAAGGAAGTCCACTCTGTTCAAGATTCCAACTATTAATTTTAAAATCATATAGTAGTTGGCAACAAGAGTTAAAAGGAAATGATGTCAAACTTAACAACTCAAGAGTACCACCTTGAGCTGAAGTTAAGCTCAGAAGGTTGCGTAAGAACTTTTAATGTATGTGGAAAACCAAAATGCCTGGAACAGAATATATAAGCTACTTTGAAATCTATGAGAGATTTTATTAAAAAGGAGTTAGGTCAGGTGAGAGTCTAGAAATATGATGCAATTCAAGGATCAAAGAGTATTATTTTTTTTTAACATTGTCTTCATTACCCATACCCAGGTCTTGAATATATGAAAGTTACCCAAGGAGAAATTATGCAAGACTTAGTTAGAAATAAACCATACCTTAAATATTCCAATTTTGTATTTTCCATAGAAACATAAATAAAAATGAGAATTACGACCCAGACTTCTATTCTCAGAATGTGGCAACTGAAAGACACTTGTAGATAGGTGGTCAAGAACAGGAATTTTTTTAAAAAAATAATAATTTCTTTGAAAAATTATCAATACCAGAATTTTCTAAAACAGAAAAGAACAATAAGACCTTTGTGAATAATTGTCTGTTGCCGGATATTCACTGCTATGAGCTTAATTAAGTGCCCTCCAATATTCATATGTTGAAGCCTGAACACCCAGTACCTCAAAATGTGACTGTATTTGGAAAGAGGGCCTTTAAAGAAGTGATTGAGTTAAAATGAGACCATTGGAGTGGACCCTTTTCTCGTTTGATGGGTGTCTCTATAAGAGAAAATTTGGACACACAAAGACACCGGAGATGCATGCACACAGAAGAAAGACTAATGTGAGGACACAACAGGAAGGCAGTGGCCAAACAAAAGCCAAGCACTAGGCTTTAGAAGAAACCACACCTGCTGACATTTTGAGCTTGGACTTTGGCCTTCCTGACTGTGAGAAAATAAATTTCTGTTGTTTAATCCAGCCAGCCTATAGCACTATTGTTATGGCAGCTCCAGCAAACTAATGCACCCAAATATGGTTGATTCTTGTTATTCACAGAAATTATGCTCTAAAAAGTTGCTATGAACACTGAATTAGAGAATCCTAGACCATTGGTCTCAGGGGAATTACAGGGTCAGTATCCTGAAAGCCTCTGTTCATTACATTTTTATCAACTGGTCAGTATATAACATTACTTTACATACATTTCTGTGTAAAGAGACCCATTTTAATTGTTGATTTTTTTTAACAATTGTTGTTTTTTTATTGTTGATTTTTTAACAACTAAGCACATGGCCACCAGCACTATAACTCATGCCTCAATCAAGCTCATCTAACGTGTATTATCTCCGTAAGGCCCATCATGGCTGCCTTGCACTTAGGAACACTGGATAGCACTTCAGCACTATGCTTTGAGACATTTCACAGTGAAATCACCAACTAAAAGCAAATAAATGTGAAAAAAGTAACACAAAATAGACCATGAAGAGGACACTTGTTTACAGTATGAAAGCTGAGACAGGAATACAGAGCTTCCCTTTGTTTAGTCTCAGCTTGCAATGGGCATACTGGGTGACAAATATTTGTCACTCTGTGCACACTCAAAATGCCATGAAAGTGCCAAAAATATTAATGTGGGGGATACAAATAAAATTTAGAGGGTAAGAAAATTCCCCAATATGCACTCCACTAACATAAGGATCAAAGATCAAGGATTTTTTTTCTCTTTCAATGCCAACCTTGCCGTCTAACACCTGTCATCCATGCCATGTAATGTGTACTCAGGAGCCCACCTCCCCCACTGCGCTGACAGCAGAAGTAAGTGTGCTATTTAAAAGACAGCTAGTAGGAAAAGCTAGTAGGAAAAGGTCAGAGGACTTCTGGGAAAGATGGTGGAGTAGGAGGATCCTAACCTCACTTCGTCCACCTATCCAACTAGATAATACCCCCATTAATGTACAAGAAAAAACATGAAAAAGACCCAGGACACAGGCAGAATGAAAGTGAAGGGGTAGAAAAGCTTTTATCATGGAAATGGAGGTGAAAAAAAGGTCAGGAATCAATACTTATATCAGACAGAACAGACTTTAAAACAGGTTATAACAAGAGACAAATAACACTATATAATCATAAAGGGAAAAATTCAACAATATAACAATTATAAATATTTATGCACCCAAAATGGGGACACCCAAATACATAAAACAGCTAACAACAAACTGAAGGGAAGTAATTAATGGTAATACAATAATAGCAGGGAACCATAAAAGCCCACTTCCTCAAAGAACAGATCATCCAAACAGAAAACAAGGAAACATTGGCTTTGCATGACACATTGGACCAGAAGGATCTAACATGCAAAACAGTCCAACCTAAAAAAAAAAAAAAAAAAAAAAAATACATTATTTTCAAGTGCACATGGAACATTCTCCAGAACAGATCATATGTTAGGCCACAAAACAAGTCTCAACAAATTCCAAAGGACTGAAGTCATACCACGCATCTTTTCCAAACACAATGTTATGGAACCTGAAATCAACCACAAGAAAAAAAATCTGGAAGAACACAAATACATAGAGGTTAAATAACATGTTAATAAACAATGAATGGGTCAACTAGGAAATCAAAGAGGAAATTTAAAAAATACAGAGACAAATGAAAATGAAAATACAATCATCCAAAATCTTTGAGATGCAACAAAAACTATTCTTAGAGGAAAGAATAAGGCAATACAGGCCTACTTCAAGAAGCAAGAAAATTCTTATAAACAACCTAAAATTGTACCTATAGGAGTTAGAAAAAGAACAATAAACAAAACCCAGAACCAGGAGAAGGAAGGGAAAGATAAAGATTAGAGCAGAAATAAATGAAATAGACACTAAAATAATAATAATAAAAGAGAATAATGAAACCCAGGAGCTGGTTCCTTGAAAAAAAAAAATTCAACACAATTGATAAACCTTAGCCAGAATCATCAAAATTAAAAAAAGAGAGAGAGCAAGAGAGAGAAAACTCAAAGTCACAAATGAAAGGGGAGAAATAACAATAGACAACACAGAAATACAAAGGATTATAAGAGAATATTATGAAAAACTACATACCAAAAAATTGGACAACTTAAAAGAAATGGATAAATGCCTAGAAATATTTAACCCTACAAAAATTGAACCAAGAAGAAACAGAAAATTTGAACAGATCCATCACAGCAAGGACATTGTATTAGTAATCAAAACCTCCCAACAAACTAAAGTCCAGGACCAGATGGCTTCACAGATGAATTCTACCAAATATTTAAAGAAGAATTAATAGGTATTCATCTCAAACTATTCAAAAAAAATAGAAGGAGAAGTCTATGAGTCCAGCATTACTAAGATACCAAAACCAGATAAAGACACCACAAAAAAAGAGAGAACTCCAGGGCAATATCTCTGATGAATATAGATGCAAAAATCCTCAACAAAATACTAGCAAACTGAATCCAGCATTAAAAACATCATTTACTGCCATTAGGTGGGATTCATTCCTAGGATGCAACAGTGAACAATAGTTGCAAATCAGTTAATTTAATACATCTCATCAATAAGAGGAAAAATGAAAAACATATAATTTCAATGCAGAAAAAAATCATAAAACACAACATCCATTCACCAAAACCCTCAGGAAATTAGGTTTAAAGGGAATATACTTCAACATAATAAAGTTCAGAAATGAAAAACCTATACCTAATATCATACTCAGTGGTGAAAACAGAGCTTTTCCTCCATGGTCAGGTCCAAGACAAGGATGTCCATTCTCACTGCTTTCATTCCACCTAGTACTGAAAGTCCTAGTAATCAGATAAGAAAGAAATAAAAGGCATCCAAAATGGTAAGGAAGAAATAAAACTCTCAGTATTTGCAAATGACATGATACTATATACAGAAAACCCAAGAGTCCACCAAAAACCTACTACATAGATATATAGAACTGATAAATAAATTCCATAAAGTCATAGTATACAAAAATCAATATACAGAAATCCATTGCATTTCCATACACTAATAAGGAAATACCAGAAATAAAAAAAAATTAAGAGAAATCCCATTTACAATTGCACCAAAAAGAATCAAGTGCCTAGGAATAAACATAACCAAGAAGGTGAAAGACATTATCCAAAGCTATAAAACATGCATGAAACAAATTGAAGAGTACACAAACAAATGGAAAGATAGTCCATGCCCTTGGGCTCGGAGAATAAATATTGTTAAAATATCTATCCTACTCAAAGCTATTAACAGATATAATGCCCTCCATATCAAAACACCAACAGCACTTTTCTACAGAGGTAGAACAAGCAATCCTAAAATTTGTATGGAACCACAAAAGACCCTGCAGAGCCAAAGCAATCTTGAAAAGGAAAAGCAAAGCTGGAGGCATCACAATTACAGACTTCAAGGTACATTACGAAGCTGTAATGTTGAGAACAGTAGGTTACTGGCTCAAAAATAGACATATAGATCAATGGAAAAGAATAGAAAACTCAGAAATCAACCCACAACTATATGATCAATTAATCTTCGACAAAGCAGGGAAGAATGGCCAATGGGAAGAAGTTTCTTCAACACAAGATGTTGGGAAAACTGGACAGCTACCTGCGAAAGAATGAAACTGGACAAAATTCTCACACCATATACAAAAATAAACTCTAAATGGATTAAAGACCTAAATGTGAGATCTGAGACCTAAAATCCTCATAGAGCGCACAGGCAGAGTATTTTACTAACATTGGCTACAGCAATATTTTTCTAGACATGTCAACTGAGGCATGGGAAGCAAAAGCAAAAATAAACGATTTTATTATTAATATACTATTAATTTTGACTACATCAAAATTAAAAGCTGTTTCACAGCAAAGGAAATAATCAACAAAACTAAAAGACAACTTACTGAATGGGAGAAGATATCTGAAAATTGTAGATCTGATAAATGGCTAGTATCCAAAATATGTAAAGAACTTACACAACACCCCAAAACCCCAAATAATCCAATTAAAAAGTGGGAAGAATACACAAATGGACATTTTTCCAAAGACATACAGATGTCCAACAGACACATGGAAAGATGCTCAACATCACTCATCATCAGGGAAATGCTAATCAAAACCACGAGATGATATCACCTCACGCCTGTCAGAATGGCTAAAATAAAAAAACACAAGAAACAACAAGTGTTGGTGAGGAGGAGAAAGGAGTCCTTGTGCACGGTTGGTGGGAATGTAAATTGGTGCAGCCTGTGGAAAACGATATGGAGGTTCCTTAAAAAATCAAAAATAGAATTACCATATGGTCCAATAATTCTACCACTGAATAGTTACTGAAAGAATATATAGACTCTAATTTGAAAATATATATGCACCCCTATGATTACTGCAACATTATTTATAATAGCCAAATTATGGAAGGAATCCAAGTGTCCATGGATAGAAAGAAATGATATGTATATGCAATGGAATATTATTCAGCCATAAAAAGAATAAAATCTTGCCATTTGCTACAACATGGATGGAGCTACAGAGTATTGTGCTAAGGTAAATAAGTCAGTCAGAGACAAATACCATGATTTTGTGGGGTTTTTTTTAAGATTTTATTTATTTATTTATTTGACAGAGCGAGAAATCACAAGTAGGCAGAGAGGCAGAGAAAGAGGGAGAAGCAGGCTCCCCGCTGAGCAGAGAGCCCAATGCAGGGCTTGATCCCAGGACCCTGAGATCATGACCTGAGCTGAAGGCAGAGGCTTTAACCCCCTGAGCCACCCAGGCGTCCCTTATGATTTTAATCGTATATGGAATTTAACAAACATAACACATAAACAAAGGAAAAAAGAGACCAAAAATAAAAAACCCTTAACTATGGAGAACAAATTGATGGGTACCCAAAGGGAGGTGGGTGGGTAGAGGGGTGAGATAGGTGAAGGAGATTAAGAATACATATACTGGGGCGCCTGGATGGCTCAGTGGTTGGGCCTCTGCCTTCGGCTCAGGTCATGATCTCAGAGTCCTGGGATGGAGTCCCCCATTGCGCTCGCTATTCAGCAGGGAGCCTGCTTCCCCCCCAACCCCCCACCTGCCTCTCTGCCTGCTTGTGATCTCTCTGTCAAATCAATCAATCAATCAATCAATCTTTAAAAAAAAATACATGTACTGTGATGAGCCATCAGTAATGGGCAGAACTGATGAATTGCTATATTGTACACCTGAAACTAATATATATCTGTATGTTAATTATACTGGGATTAAAAGTAAAATTAATTTAATACATTTAAAGTAATATAAATACTGTAAACAAGCAAATAAGCAAAGAATAATAAAAGACTACTACTACTTAATGACAGGTTATTTCAGATCATCATTTCATTTTATGGGTAAGTTACAGGTATGGAATCAGTTCACACAATTCACTTTACTTGTGCTACATTGCTTCTTTCTCTGACTCCCTGGGGGTTTGGCTCCTCTATGCTTCTCTTCGGGCCACTGTGAGATTCTTAGGTTCAACCCTGAACCAGATAGAAGAACCTTCTCTTCAAAACTGTGAAACTATTTCAGACACTAATCCCTGGTTTTTGTTTCCTGGGGATTCCACAAAATATCCCAGGCAAGAAAAAGAACAAGTTCCAGAATAATCAATGCATCACAATATGGACAATAAGTGTTAACTATTAATATTGCAGACATAAAGAAATTACTCTAATATTTTAATTTATTGCTTCAGTTTTATCATTACTCTTAGTGCAATTGTATTCTCATACTCTTTTGTTGGCCATTTACTTCTATGGTTTATAAAAGGTTATTTAATAAGAACATTTAATTATTTCATACATATGAAATAATGTTAGTTCTCCTAAGTAAAACACTATATTAATCTCTTTTCAATTTTTCTCCATTTTCATTATCTTTAAAGGGTTCTATACTGTAATCATAAATGTGATTTAATCTCTCCCACAGGTAACTTAAAAAGATATTTTACTCATGATCAGGTTTCTTTTGATCCACTGGTAGATCTTTATCAGGCTTCTATTTTCTTGAAGTCTTTGATACTGGAAAAGCTATTCAAAAGTAATTTTATTTTCTAGAACTTCAATGCGAGAATCAAAGATTAAAACCTCTAATTAGATGATAGACAGCAACCAAAGATTCGTTTGAGTCTACTAAGCCCTCATTTAAATTCCAGATAATTCTACCTTTAAATAAAAATAGTGTTCATTCTGTTTTAACAAAGATTCTTTTATCATTTTCTTACTTTAATAAATTTATATAAATGAATATGAATTTATAGACTATATTATTATATAATATAGATGTTAAATGAATATAGTTTCAGAATAACCATTACAAAATATCCGTGTAGTTAAGAATAAAATGTCACTAAATATGGAATTGATTTTCAAAAATAATTTTAGTATTGAAAATTATGTCACAAATGGAAATGGAAGTGGTGATTAAAATAATTATTTCTGTAAACTGTGTAACCTGCTGGTTTCTAAGTTTATGTAGACATGAGCTTTAAATTTTTAACTTTTGACTGCTTCACTTTTTCTGGTGAAGCTGGACAAATTACACAGATTATGTTTTTTAAAAAGAGGCACTCAATAAATAGGGCACATGGATTGTCGCTGTATTAAATCTCTCCCTCTAGCAGGATTCTTTACCCTTAGTCTACTCACTACCTGGGCTTTCTGCCTCTCATATGCTATCAAGCTTTTATTTACACACAGAATTCTGTAGATTATCTACTTGGAAAAAACCTGAGGATGTTCTTTGGCATGCTCATTAATGATGATTCTTGCCAAATACATTCCCTAGGATATGATCCAAATGAAATCATGCAATTATATGAAAGAGATAAAAGTAAGACTTGAACCCACACAATGACCAAGACAGAACGAAAGACAAGGCATTCAAGGTGGCTAATTGACCTACCCAAAGATGGAATGAAAGTGTCTTTTCCCTCTTGCTTTCTCATGACATCATCTTTGCTCTTGGCTCCATTCTCAGTAACGGATTCCCACTGCAACACAGTCAAATACTCCTGCTTCTCAAGGGTCTGTTCTCTCCCTTTTTCAAGATGAAAGGCCATAGAAATAGAAGGGTCTATTCACTCAATTGTACTCTAATCTCCGGCAAATCACTGTCACTAACTTTTATTTATTCAACTGGATTCATGACAATTCTTTTTTTTTTTTTTAAGATTTTATTTATTTGACAGAGAGAGATCACAAGCAGGCAGAGAAGAAGGCAGAGAGTGAGGGGGAAACAGGCTCCCTGCTGAGCAGAGAACCCCATGCGGGGCTCGATCCCAGGACCCTGAGATCATGACCTGAGCTGAAGGCAGAGGCTTTGACCCACTGAGCCACCCAGGTGCCCTGATCCATGACAATTCTAAATATTTTCAACGGATCTAAATGGGATCAATCCTCTTTTAAAAGATCGAATATTCTTAGTCCATGGTAAGCACAACCTTAACATTTAAGAAACAAAATATGCTAGGAAATTAAAGATTCTTTTAAAAATTTCTATATGAATACCTTAAGAATAATGTATTAGGTCGCTTTTTACAATAGGGGAAGACATAAGATACAAAGATTTTATGTCGGTATCTATAATTACAGATGTAAAAATGTTTTTTGCCTTCGTCTGAAGCCAAATCTATATAGTAGATTTAAAAGTTTATATTTTATTTTGTCTTGGTTTTTTATTTTGAAAGGTCAAATATAGGATGTGATTAAACATGGGGAGACTTTCATCTTGCCTAACTAAAAAGAAAAAGCAATACTTTGAAGAACGTAACTTTTACATCTACCAAATGAGAAATAATTAAAAATCACTATAACCTTGTATAGTGTCACAGCAAAAAAAGCAAACTTCCAGTTGATCAGTAAAACCCCAAATGAACATCAACATTTTGTAAGGTATTTTAATAACAGGATTCAAGACCTACAAATTGTTAACAACCTTTCAACAAGGAATTTATTAAGGCAAGGGGCATGGACCTAGGATACCAACTGTTGAAATAGGTTGAAAGTCCAAAAGCAGAAGAGCTGTTAGTTTTTGGTATATTTGCAGAATAAATCATCATTCACCAGTCATCAATGTAATAGATATTTAGATCCTATATTTGAATACCAAGTGGGATTTTTTACTTGCTCTGAGTATGGAGACTAAGAGCTAGGACAAAGTAGTATAAAGTAATTCCACTTTCTAAAGTGAGATCAATAGAGCCAGGCACTGCAGGGTTCTCATGTCACAAGCTATATTAAACATTCCCCTTTTGAACGTCATTTCTGCCTTTACGACTACAGATAGACCATTCCTTTTGCCCCGAACTTTCCAGTACCCAAGTGGTGTTGATTCAGTAGGCTAAAATCACAAAAGTAGCATGAAGTTCCTAATGCGGGGTCCCAGGTCTAAGAGGCACTTGTCACATGCATCCTTATAATGAAAGCTTATTCAACTGGTAAATAGCGAATAATATCTGTATAGTAACATAGCAACTCTAAATGGTAATACTTGTTTTTTCTAAATTCCAATGCAGTTAGGATAGTATATGGTGTTCTATTGGTTTCGGGTGTACAACAACGATTCAACAATTCCACACATCACTCAGTGCTCATCAAAATAAGTGTTCTCTTAATCCCTTTCACCTATTTCACCCATCTCTAGGACTTTTATTAGTACCCAGCTTCTTAGCCAATATGATATTGCCTTGAGGAGAACTAGGTTGATTTGGAGGAAGCATAGAGGCCAAAAAAAAGTTAGTGAATTAGTGTTCCTTTGTGGTTTCTATGTCTTCCAAACTGAATCTGTAAAGCCAAAAAGGAAGCCCCAAATAGTAGATTATAATAAAATATTGCATAACTACAGTGGCAAAAATAATAGAACCTTTGGGCCATAACCAGCAAGGCTAGAGAAGGAAGGGAGCAGGGTGGGGCTAACACTTGAGGTATTGGGAGGCTGAAGGATAGGGGGCTTGGGAAGTCAGGAAAGAGCAGCCCTGGTGGGACCACTGAGGATGTACAGTCCTCCCCGGAGGCTGCCAGTACCACAAGGGCTCAGCATAATAGGGCAGCCCAGAGACTCCAGCAATCCTCTGTCAGCC
>PISX010012826.1:42482-59270 GCA_004024625.1 Mellivora capensis
ACATGATGGCGCGCCATCATCTCACATCATCACAAGAAAGTGGGGGGGGGGGGGGGCAATCAGATATTTTGAAAGAGAGACCACATTCACACAACTTTTACCATTGTGTATTGTTAACATTGTTTCTTTTTATTGTTAGTTATTGGTCTCTCACTGTGCCTAATTTATGACTTAAGCTTTATCATAGGAGTGTACATATAGCAAAAAACACAGTATGTATAGGGTTTGTATCCCCGCTTGCAGGCGTCCTCTATGGATAGGAACTACTGGATAGGAATTTCACCATGCAAAGGAGCTATTTTAGCTGTTTGCTATTGCCAGCTCTCACAGCTCACTCGCAGTGTTCTTTGGAAACAGATTCCTGAGGTTAAACAGGGAATATAGTGTGGTGTTCTCTTGTTACTTGGGTGGTGGTGGTGGTGGTGGTGGGGGTGGTGGTGTTTTTTCTTTTAATACCTGAAAATCAGTGATGATAAGAAAGGGAAGCCTCCAAGATTTGTTCTTGAGAGTGGAACCAGAGAATGATAAAACCCTCACTCTCGACTACGGATGAAGGCATTTTAGAGGAAGAAAGTCCATAGACTTACTACGTTCTCCAGCGATGGCTAATCCCAGCAAAGCCCAGGGAGTTACATAATGCCACACTGGAAGAAAAAAGTAGGCTTTCCTAAATATAAAATTTAATACCTAATAAATAGTAAGGGGAAAAAAGCGGTCTGTTGCTTACAACACAAAGTTTAGGAATAAATTAAATGATAATGCAGTGATAATGTTCGCAACATCTCGGACCTCCCCTTGCGGGACCCCACCCACCCAGCTCCGTCTGGCTGAGACCTCCTTCTCCCGGGGCTTGCTCCCGGCGCCTCTCAGCAGCGACGTGGCTTCTTCTGGGACACGCTGGGTTCCGCCAACCCCCTTCGCCTGTACCACGGTCGACCGGTAGAGAACGGGATTTTTATAACCAGCGTCAGGTGACGGAGGGGTGGGAGAGTGTCAAAGCTCCTCCGCGGGCCGCAGGCTCTGACACCCGCCTTCAGCGGGCAGCCCAGCCCCTTGCTGATGTGCCTCCCCGCAGCCACAATGGGCGCCTTCATCCCACTAAGCTCTCAAACTCCTTTCACCTGCGGAGGAAGGAACGAAAACACAAAATTTGGAGGTAAATGAAGTAACACGATGATGATAATGACTTCAACATTTTTGGAGTTCCTCTAGAATGAGATGACACTTTTTCCATATATGTTCTAGACGTAAGTGAAGCTGCAGAAAAATAGAGGAAGGTAGAAACTCTCATTCCTCTTTGATGAGTAAAGGGGCGGCAACTTAGTCTGATTAACTTACCCACGGAAACACGGCTAGTAGGTGATTGAAATGAACGGTAACCCATCGTTGTGCCCAGAACCTACCTCCAAGTCAGTTTGCTATGCCATGTTATAACTGTATCATGTAATGGCCATTTCATCAAGATGTTACAGTAGTAAGGAAGTCTTACAGAAAATATTCTTGTCTATAAATGTAATGTATACTTAATACATTTGTATATAGTCATGCAGTATATCAAAGAAATTCATGACATAAGCATTATATAAAGCTTTATATTTTTACTCATTTATTTATTTATCCTTATTTATTAATTTCTTCATTCATTTCATAATATACATATTAAACTCATCCAAATTTCCAGCTACTTTCCTAGTTCTTGTTTTCAAGACTCATAGTATTTCATTTCACAAGTATAAAGAGCATGAGGGTATTCTATAAATTTGGCAAATACTTTTTTACATTTGCTTGATTAAACTTGTGAAACATTTTTTAGCAAATACACAGAAACATGATTAAACTACTTTTGGCTCTTGTTATAAGACTGTCTTAGCACATAAGTTTTAGGAGAAAAATATTCACCAAAGTTTTGCTATAGATTTTCTCAGAACATTTGTTTATTTTTTGCTACTTCTTGTTTGTTTTAATTTACAAGTAACCATCTAAGCAAACTAGAGCAGGCTTATAAGATATGCATTATAAATTAAAGTCATCTATTTGAATCTCCAAATATTTAGATCAAGGCAATATTCATTCTTGACATATGCAGAAAGGAGAAAATTGACTTCCTGTTCTCATCATGAGCCCTGGCTTGCAAATGAGGAGTGTATACTTTAAAATGCATACAATTTTGACCTCAAAATTACAAACTGTTAACTTCAAGAGCTATAGATATAGCCTCTTTGTAATGCTCTTGAAAAACCTCTTTAAAGTGCTCAGAATTTCTGGGCACCATCCAGAAAACCAATTAAAAATGTCCTGTATGGAGATGAGGAAATACAGTTGTGCCGCTAAAGCTTTTGCCATAAGGAAGGGAGGCATTAGCTACATTGAATAACCTTACATATCCTTAGCGCAATCACCTCAGAAAGTCTTCTCTTAAATACACGATAAAGGAAACGCTCCATTTTCATTATAGTTCATTTGTATTGATTCATCACTGCATTACCTTTGAGAGTTTTGATACACTATATTGAATTTATGGAATTATAGAAATTAGGATTGTGAAAGACCAATCAGCCTATCTTGCTCAACTCATCAGTTAAGGATTATTTGGTGTGACTTCTTTAGGGTTTCTTTAGGGTTTAGCAAAATTGTAAATTAGTTAAGCAATAGTGCTTTTGGGAAATGACCTCAGTGATAAGAAAAGTTGGGGCACGCATTTTTCATCATTATCACTAAAAAACGAGTTTTTAACCATATCCTAGCCATTGGGATTTCAAAAATATGAATCAGTTTTTTCATGGCAATGCTCTAGTATATTTAGTACTAAATACTTCAGACAGAGTAAGAAATACTACTCAAGTGCCCAAGGTTATGCATTTAAAATTATGCTAATTTATTACCAGGAAAAAAAATGATTGGATTTTTTTTAAACATAGAATATAATATCAAGAAACCCATTCTCAATGTTCTTATTCATGTCATGAATTTTCACAAGTCTGACTTACTAGAAAACTTTCCATGACTGTTTTCCTCACCCTTAGTTAACTCACATAATCCCTACAACTCCATCAACTCCTTTATTCACTCTGACAATTCTTACTTTCTATCTATGGAAATTTAAAAAAAATGGCCACAGAATCTTTAAAATATTTCAGAGCAATCACCATAGGTTAATTTTCTACAAATGACATATTCAAGAACATTTCCTTCAGTAAGATGAAAGTTGAATAAATCCCCTGATCCCTCATCAAACTCTGTAAGTCAGTCTATGTTGATGAATATTCTGTTACAAACTATTGTGTCTGTTTCCTAGATTTAGCATGGAGTCTGAAATGGGGAAAATGAGAATTGCTCTCACATCCAGCTGCAATCAATCATCTTGGAAAATACTTTCATCCCTGTGAGTGACACAACATAATAATTAAAGTCCTCTTCTGTCAGATATTGAATAGATTCAGAAACATTTTTGGTAGAAATAGACTTTTTAACTTTTAATTTTCAATTGTTCCTAATGAATTCCCATAAGCATACATTAGCTCACTTAATTCTTTATTCTTTCTTGCAGAAGTGAAATCCTTTAAGCAATGGGAAATTATTATTTTTTCCATTTTTATTTCCCTCTGCTCATACATTTTATTATATTTATATCACATAGTAGAGGTTTTGACAGGATCATGTGTTTGGGAACTCTCTTTTCAATGTCTATTACTCATATGCGTCTATCGATCAGATGTAAAATACTCTTGATGCAGCTTAAAAAGTAATTTGAATGTGTTCATTTTAAAATAAATTAATTTTTACAAGCATATTTTATTTAGTACCATTGTTTTTGTGGTCACTGTCTCTTAAAATTCAAAATCATCTCTGTTACTAATCCATTTCTCTCATCCTTTTTATCTACTTTTTTTCAGTGATTCTATCTCAAAGTGATCCAGCTGAGTAACATTTTTCTTTTTATGTAATCTGATTTTTCCTTATAAAATATTTTTTTCTCTAAAGCTACCTTGAAGAAATGGAGGAACCAAATTTCTTACCTTGGTTCAAAATAGGTTCCCTTTCACATTTCAAATGCCCCTGAAACCATTAAATAATTAACTCAGCAGTAACCTCATCATAGTATCTGATCACTTACTCTGTTCAAGTCTCCAAGCTTAGCTATTCTGAGGAAATTAAAGTTTTGATGAATTTTAGATAAAAATAGATTTTTATGAAGGATAGAACTCAGTGTAATCAGGAGTGATGGGAAGTTTTAGCAGAGAGTTCTGAATGCATCCTTTAATTCACAGATTGATCAAGAAGGCACTGAGGACAGAGAAGCAGGTGAGAATGTTCTCCATGACAGAATAACTAAAAAACAGCTGCCAATAGAGAAAGATGTTTAATTTACATGTGTGCCTAAGGATGCTCATTAGTACTTTTTATATATTTCATTAAATGTTGACAGGGCAGTTAATGTATGTGAGGGACTGTGGTAGGTATGACAGAAAACTATTTCTCTCTTTAATATTAGGTAAGTGGAGTAGATAACAATTTTGCTGAGATATCCAATAGTTTCTCTGCAATGAATAGTTCCTTCAAGTTGCTGGCAATCTATTTAAAGAAGGAAGCAATAACCACCAAGAACAAAATTATAATCTAAGACTTTACTAACAAGATGTCTCACAAAGTAGGCTGTGATTAAGTCAGAAGTGATTCATACAGACATCATATACCATTGAATGGAAGAAAGAACAGTAAAATAACCATCTACTGATTTCATGTCCTTGAATTTCTCATCTGTAAGGACCTCATAATACATGATACTGTGGTACTGTGGTAAGGGACAAATGAGATTACCTATATGATAAATAATAGCTTGTATTATTATAACTTGTATATATAATAAAAGGTACATTGTAAAATGTTCAGAGCTATACAAAGGTAGGATTTTTTTTTTTTTAGTTTCAAAAAATTATTGTTATTTCAAGCAGTGATTCCCTACTTGGGACAGTTTTACCCACAGAGAACATTTAGCATGTCTGGAAACAATTTTGGTCATCAGAACTTGGGATGTGGAGAAGCTACTGGTATTTAATGAGTAGAGGCCAAGGAGAACGTGAAATATCCTGCAATGAACAGAACAGCCCCTTCACCCAGCATAGAAATTTCCAGCCCAACGAGCCATTCTGCCAAGGTCGGGAAACTCTGTTTGAGAGCATTTAGGAAGTGACTCATAAGTGAAATGTAAAGGATACTACATCTTAAAGAATGGCTACATATTGAAGAGAGAGGAAGTATTCTTAGATGGGGAGGAAGATTGAGTGATAGTGAAGTTTCTGGAAGGAACCTTGTTTTTCATCCATGGATTGTGAAGGCAGCCATAGAGCAATGGAGTGAAGTGGGTTTGTTGGTGCAAATATACTGGGCTGTGCTTGAGAGAGTGATTACTTAGTTAACATGGAGAAATTTAAGACTAGTATGATTTTGGAAAGTTTATATGTTTTTAAGTTGTAAGCAAATACTGAAGCAGAAAAGGCTAGAAACAAGGGGGAGGGGGAATCCAAAAGCTATTATAATAGGCCTTATTTGTGCTAAGGAAGACATGGCAATGAAAAACCAAATGGAAAGGGTAATTGAAAATATGAAGAAATTCCAAAGATTGTGGATTGTAGGAAGGGAGATGAGGCACATAAAAAGAGGTTATCACTGGTTTATCTCAGAAATGAATATTCACTACTTCAGACAATGTAGAATACCATAATCTGTACTGATTATTTGATGAATTACATATATTAGGATTATTTTGCTGAAGAACTCAAACTCCACTTCTCAGAGATTTTCATTGTCATAAGGTAAATAATATGGAATATCTATAATACAATGTACAAGGAAAACCATGAGAGCTCAGAGGAGCTAGTACACCCTAGTCTCATTTCTGGTTAAAGACGTTTGCTTAGAGAAAATGAAATTAAAACTGAATCTTGAATTAGGGAGAATTCATCAACTCTGGGATCTCCTATAGTTAACCATCTTCAATTCTTTCATCTAACTTTTTCTTTCTTGTGGTAAAGAAACCTTTGGGTGTTCTCTCACCTGTTGGTAGGTACAGAGTATTTGGGGTAGGTACATTAGTCTCCTCTTTTTTTTTTTTTTTTAACCACACCCGACTGGCTTGTTTCATTGGAGAAGGGCACGTGGGGTTAACAATGTGATGACAGCTGGGACCGGAGGCTGGGGAAGAACAGCCTCCCCTCCCCACACATGCCCACTGCCCCAATAAAAAATAACCAACTATGGGAGAGCAGCTGAGATGGCGACGGAGGGTGGGGAAGGGAACAGGGAACCCAAGGGCAGCAGAAGAGACCATGCGTGTGCTGGGAGGGCCCAGAGGCCGTGGCGGGGCGAGTAACGCAAACACGAGTCTTTATCTTCCACGTAAGTCCGATTTGGTTAGGGTGGTTAGTGTGCACTAGCTGCTCGAACATGCACACTATTTTTGCCTTACCTCCCAGGACCCAACAAGAACTGGATAATAAGCATTCTTGGCTGTCATGTTCTCATAATATTCCAAAAACTATATTCTCTCTCCAACTATAAAAATACTGTAGCCCCACCCCCAACCAACCATGCTGAAAATCTAGCTTTCTCTGCCGACCCTACTCTTCTCAAAACAAAACTTAAAGAATTTTATCTTGGCAATGAAAAATATGATGTGGGAGGCAAGGGGAAAATAGTTTTGTCACATAATGAGTACTTTCAAATCTTCCCGTCTTCACCTCTTATAAGCGATTGAAATTAAAGTCCAAAATAAGAAAGAACATCTCCTCTCACTCTACAAGAGTCTCTGCACCTCCTAAGATGAAAAGGGACTATTTTGGGGGAGGTGTGGGGGTGATGGTGCTGGCAGGGTCGCTGTCTCTGGATATCTCATAAATCATTTCATCCAGATACCTGTATCATCAATTTGAATAAGAACTGGCATTACTGACTCATTTTAGGCGTGCTATCATACCAGCCAGGAGAAAAGACATTTAAACTTGCTTAATGCTTTGCTATTCCATAGTAGGGTCTGTCAAAGGAGTCATTCAGTAAGAGTTCAAATGGTCTTTCTCAGTTTCTTTATATTACCATTCCTGCCAATCACCTTGTCATTCTTCCAATCAGCCAAGCTAAGAATATGAGTATTAGTCTTTCACAATTTTCTTTTCTTACTCCATTGTGTAATTTTCATGTCCTTCTGGTACTTTCCTTACAATATTTCTTAGGGTTGTTTTAATCCCTTCTGTTTCTGAGATTCCTACTCAGGACAGCATTTAACACAGTTGGAAGAATATGTATGCCCTGAGTGCATTTGAATCTTTGGTCTCTCTCCCCCAGGCTAACCTGAAAATACAACCCAACCAACTGAGGGAATGTAACTTTAATGCCACTGAATCTAAAAGTCAAAGGGTTTAAGATGGTTTCTATGCTATCATGATCATGGGTTTCCCTCTCATTGTTACTTTTACTCATCCTTATTTTTGTTGTTTGCTATATGTGTAATTATGAATTGACATATAAATTCTTTACATTCTATATTTACTTTTCAATGTTAAATGAAAAAATGTTGTATGTTTATAAAAATTTACATGATTTTTCATAGAAATAAATGTATTGAAGGCAGAGGAGCAGGAGACCTAAATTTCATCAGTCCCAGGAGTTCAGCTCAATAGTTATCAAGCCATTCTGAACACTTACAAACTCAACAGGAGATTGAAGAGAAGAATAGCAGCAATTTTAGGAACAGAAAAGCAACCACTTTCTGGAAGGTAGGATGTGCGGAGAAGTGAATCTGAGGCAACATATGGGAAGAGAGACCATATCATGAGGGGGTGGGGAGGGAGCCTCTGTCAGCCACTTACTGGCAAGCGGTAGAGCAGCAGAGCATAAAATCAGAACTTTTAGAAGTCGACTCCACTGAAGGACATCACTCTAGAGGCTAAGCAGAGGGTGGAGTCCTCGTGGGGACAGTGTGGTTTCAGGACCCTCAGGGTCACAGAAAGACCAGGGGTGTCTGAATGTGGCAGAGCCCCCAGGTATTGGAGCGGGGAAGCCAGCTACAGAGACGGAGCCAAGGAGTGAGCTCTCAGCTCAGGGTTACCTTAAATCTGAGGCTCAATCAAACCATTGCTTTTCGAGCAGGGACCCCACAAGTGGCAGATCCAGGGAAATCCCTTCCTTCCTCCTCCGAGAGGAGTGGCACAGGAGCATGTGGCAGGAATTTGCTGGGTTTGGAGACTCCAAATGGGGCCATGCACCAGAGATAGAAATGCTCCATCACAGGCTGGGTGAGCTCGGAGTGCAGTCAGAGACAGGGAGATGAGAGGGATTGACTGCTTCTCTGAGGGTGCACTAATTGCCCTAATTAGGTGATGGAGGAGTAGGGTCCCAAGCTCTCGGCTCCTCTGGGCCAGAGATTAGGAGGCTGCCATCTTCATTCTCCTCCTCCAAGTTTGTACAGAAAGCTTGAAGGGAACAAAAGCTCCTGAACGCAAAACTGTGCAGATTACTTGGCCTGGCCTCTGGCAAGGGTGGTGCAATCCTGCCTCAGGCAATGACATTTGAGAATCATTGCAACAGGCCCCTCCCCCTAAAGATTAGCAAGAACATCCAGCCAAGACCAAGTTCACAGATCAATGAGGACTGCAGAACTCCAGAACTAGGGAAATATAGCACATAGTGTTCATGGCTTTTTCCCCAGGATTCTTTAGTCTTTCAAAGTTAAATTTTTTTAATTTTATTTTTTCTTATTCTATTTTTTAAAATTTTTCCTCTTTCTTATTTTAACATTTTTAAACTATTTATACCTTTTTTAAAAATCTTTTTAAATTTTCATTGTTTTGGTCATATTCTATCCTTTCATTGTATTCAACCTTATATTTTGTACACATGTAGGTTTTTCTTTCTCTACAATTTTGGGATACAGTTTCTTCTAATAGATCAAAATATACCCTAAATATAGTGCATGGCTTTGTTCTAGTCTCCAGCCTGATCACATTCTTTCCTCTTTTTTTATTTTTAACCAACTTCTTATCTTATCAATTCCTTTTTCAGAATCTTTTTTAATTTTCATCTTTACAGTCATAATCCGTCCCTTCATCATGTTTACCCTTATTTGTGTATGTGTGTGTGTGTGTATTTTGTGTGTGTGTATGTATGTGTGTGTGTGTATATATATATATATATTTATGTTTTTCTTTCTTTAAAATTATTTCTTTAAAATTTTGAGAAGCAGGCACCTGGGTGGCTCAGTGGGTTAAGCCTCTGCCTTCGACTCAGGTCATGATCTCAAGTTCCTGGGATCGAGCTCAGCAGGGAGCCTGCTTCTCCCTCTCTCTCTGCCTGCCTCTCTGTCTACTTGTGATCTCTGTCAAATAAATAAAATCTTTAAAAAAATAATTTTAAATTTTGGGAGGCAGTTTCTTCTAACAGACCAAAATACACCCAAAATCAAAATCAAGTGTGTGGCTCTGTTCTATTCACCAATATGTATGTATGTATGTATATTTATATATATATTTCTCTTCTACCCCTGGTTTCGGGTCTCTTCCAATTTGGTGAGTGTGATTAGTGTATATTTTTCTGGGGTCATTGCTACCCTTTTAGTATTTAGTATTTTGTTCTCTCATTCATCTATTCTTATCTGGATAAAATGACAAGGCAGAAAACTCACCTCAAAAGAAAGAACAAGAGGCAGTATCGGTGGCTAGGGACCTAATCAATACGGACATTAGTAAGATGTCAGAACTAGAGTACAGAATGAGGATTATCAAGGTGCTAGCTGGGCTGAAAATGGTGTGGAAGATAGTAAAGAATCCCTTTCTGGAGAAATAAAAGAACTAAAATCTAACCAAGTTGAAATTTTAAAAAGCTATTAATGGGGTGCAATAAAAATAGAGGCTCTTACTGCTAGGATAAATGAGGCAGGAGAAAGAATTAGTAATATAGAAGACCAAATGATGGAGAATAAAGAAGCTGAGAAAAAGAGAGATGAACAACTATTGGTCCATGAGGGGAGAATTCGAGAGAAAATTGTTACCATAAGACAAAACAATGTTAGAATAACTGGGATTCTAGAAGAAGAAGAAGAAAGAGAGAGAGGGGCAGAAGGCATATTGGAGCAAATTATAATAGTGAAGTTCCTTAACTTGGCAATGAAAACAAGCATCAAAATGCAGGAGGCACAGAGAACTCCCCTCAAAATCAATGAAAATAAGTCAACACTGTCATCTGATAATAAAACTTACAAGTCTCAGTGACAAAGAGAAAATCCTGAAAGCAGCTTGGGAGAAGAGATCTGTAATATACATTGGTAGAAATATTAGATTGGCAGCAGACCTATCCAAAGAGATCTGGCAGGTCAGAAAGGACTGGCATGATATATTCACAACACTAACCAAGAAAAATATGCAGCCAAGAATACAACATCCAGCTAGGCTGTCATTGAAAATAGAAGGAGAGGTACAAAGCTTCCAGGACAAACAAAACAAAACAAAAAAAAATTTGCAAACACCAAACCAGCCCTATAGGAAATATTGAAAGGGGTCCGCTAAGCAAAGAAAGAGTCTAAAAGTAACAGACCAGAAAGGAACAGAGACAATATACAGTACCAGTCACCTTACAGGCATTACAATGGCACTAAATTCATATCTTTCAATAGTTACCCTGAATGTAAATGGGCTAAATGTTCCAATCAAAAGACACAGGGTATCAGAATGGATTTAAAAAAAAAGACCCATCAATATGTTGTATGCAAGAAACTCATTTTAGACCCAAAGACACCTCCATATTTAAAGTGAGGTGGTGGAAAACATTTTACCATGCTAACAAACATCAAAAGAAAGCTGGGGTAAGATATAGATGGTAATGAAAAGAAAGACCATCTGTACCCCAATGTTCATAGGAGCAATGGCCATGGTGGCCAAACTGTGGAAAGAGCCAAGCTGCCCCTCAACAGACAAATGGATAAGGAAGATATGGTCCATATACACTATGGAGTATTATGCCTCCATCAGAAAGGATGAATACCCAACTTTTGTAGCAACATGGATGGGACTGGAAGAGACTATGCTGAGTGAAATAAGCAGAGAGAGTCAATTCTCATATGGTTTCACTTATTTGCAGAGCATAACAAATAACACAGAGGACATGGGGAGATGGAGAGGAGAAGGGAGTTGAGGGAAATTGGAGGGGGAGATGAACCATGAGAGACTATGGACTCTGAAAAACAACCTGAGGGTTTCGAAGGGGCGGGGGGTGGGAGGTTGGGGGAGCCAGGTGGTGGGTAATATGGAGGGCATGTATTGCATGGCGCACTGGGTGTGGTGCAAAAACTATGAACTCTATTACGCTGAAAATAAATTTTTTAAAAATGTAAAAAAAAAAAAGAAAGCTGGGGTGGAAATCTTTATATCAGATTAATTAGATTTTAAGCAAAAGACTACAATAAGAAATGAGGAAGGACACTATATTATACGTAAAGGGTCTGTCCGACAACAAGATCTAACAATTTTAAATATCTATGCCCCTAACATGGGAGCAGCCAATTATATAAACCAATTAATAACAAAGTCAAAGAAACACATCAAAAATAATATAATAAAAGTAGGGGAATTTAGCACCCTCCTCACTGAAATGGACAGATCATCCAATCAAAGGATCAACAAGCAAATAAGGCTTTAAATGACAAACTGGACCAGATGGACATCACAGATATATTCAGAACATATCATCCCAAAGCAACAGAATACACATTCTTCTCTAGTGCACATGGAACATTCTCCAGAATAGATCACATCCTGGGTCACAAATCAGGTCTTAACTGGTACCAAAAGATTGGAATCATTCCCTGCATATTTTCAGACCACAATGCTCTGAAGCTAGAACTCAATCACAAGAGGAAAGTTGGAAAGAACCCAAATACATGGAGGCTAAAGAGCATCCTACTAAAGAATGAATGGGTCAACCAGGAAATTAAAGAAGAATTGAAAAAATTCATGGAAACAAATGAAAATGAAAACACAACTGTTAAAAATCATTGGGACACAGCAAAGACGATGCTGAGAGGAAAATATATAGCATACAAGCCTTTCTCAAGAAACAAGAAAGGTCTCAAGTACACAGCCTAACCCTACACCTAAAGGGGCTGGAGAAAGAACAGCAAAGAAAGCCTAAACCCATCAGGAGAAGAGAAATCATAAACTCAGTGCAGAAATCAATTAAAATGAAACCAAAAGAACAGTAGAACACATCAACAAAACTAGGAGCTGGTTCTTTGAAAGAATTAATAATATTGATAAATCCCTGGCCAGACTTATAAAAAAAAAAAGAGAAAGGACTCAAATAAATAAAATCATGAAAGAAAAAGGAGAGATCACAACCAACACTAAAGAAATATGAACAATTATAGGAACATATTATGAGCAACTCTACACCAGCAAATTTGACAATCTGGAAGAAATGGATGCATTCCTAGAGACATATAAACTACCACAACTGAACCAGGAAGAAGTAGAAAACCTGAACAACCCATAACCAGTAAGGAGATTGAAGCAGTCACCAAAAATCTCCCAACAAACAAGACCTCTGGATCAGACAGCTTCCCAGGGGAATTCTACCAAACATTTAAAGAAAAATTAGTTCCTATTCTCCTGAAACTGTTCCAAAAAATAGAAATGGAAGGAAAACTTCCAAACTCATTTTATGAGGCCAACATTACTTTGATCCCAAAATCATACAAGGATCCCATCAAAAAAGAGAATTACAGACCAATATCCTTGATGAACACAGATGCAAAAATTCTCACCAAAATACTAGCCAATAGAATCCAACAGTACATTAAAAGGATTATTCACCACTACTAAGTGGGATTTATTCCTGGGCTGCAAGGTTGGTTCAACATCTGCAAATCAATCAATGTGATACAGTACATTAATGAAAGAAAGAACAAGAACCATAGGATACTCTCAATAGATGCTGAAAAAGCATTTGACAAAAGTACAGCATTCTTTCTTGATGAAAACTCTTCACAGTATAAGGATAGAGGCTACATACCTCAATATCATAAAAGCCATCCATGAAAAACCCACAGTGAATATCGTTCTCAATGGGGGAAAACTGAGAGCTTTTCCCTGAAGTTCAGGAACACCACAGGCTGTCCACTATCACCCCTGCTATTCAACATATTACTTGAAGTCCTAGCTTCAGCAATCAGACAACACAAAGAAGTAAAAGGCATCCAAATCAGCAAAGAGGTCAAACTCTCACTCTTTGCAGGTGATATGATACTTTATCACCTGCAAAATCACCTGGCTTTTCAGTGGAAAAACCAAAAGACACCCCTCCAAAACTACTAGAACTCATACAGAAATTCAGCAAAATGTCAGGATATAAAATCAATGCACAGAAATCAGTTGCATTTCTATACACCAACAGCAAGACAGAAGAAGGAGAAATTAAGGTGTCCATTCCATTTACAATTGAACCACAAACCATAAGATACCTAGGAATAAACCTAACCAAAGAGGCAAAGAATCTATGCTCAGAAAACTATAAAGTACTCATGAAAGTAATTGAGACAGACACAAAGAAATGGAAAAGTGTTCCATGCTCCTGGATTGGAAGAACAAATATGTGAAAATGTCCATGCTACCTAATGCAATCTACACATTTAATGCAATCCCTATCAAAATACCATCAACTTTTTTCAAAGAAATGGTACAAATAATCCTAAAATTTATATGGAACCAGAAAAGACCCCGAATAGCCAGAATAATGTTGAAAAAGAAAATCAAAGTTGGTGGCATCACAATTCCAGACTTCAAGCTCTATTACAAAGCTGTAATCATCAAGACAGTATGGTACTGGCACAAAAACAGACACTTAGATCAACAGAACAGAATAGAGAGCCCAGAAATGGACCCTCAACTCTATGGTAAACTAATCTTCGACAAAGCTGGAAAGAATGTCCAATAGAAAAAAGACAGTCTCTTCAACAAATTGTGTTGGGAAAATTGGACAGCCACATGCAGAAGAATGAAACTGGATCATTTCCTTACACCACACACAAAAATAGACTCAAAATGGATGAAGGACCTCAATGTGAGACAGGAATCCATCAAAATCCTTGAGGAGGACACAGGCAGCAACCTCTTTACCTACAGCAACTTCTTAGAAACATCACCAAAGACAAGGGAAGCAAGGGCAAAAATGAACTATTGGTACTTCATCAAGATCAAAAGCTTTTGTGCAGCAAAGGAAACAGTCAACAAAACCAAAAGACAACCACAGAATGGGAGAAGATATTTGCAAATGACATATCAGATAAAGGGCTAGTATCCAAACTCTATAAAGAATTTATCAAACTCAACATCCAAAGAACAAATAATCCAATCAAGAAATGGGCAGAAGACATGAACAGACATTTCTGCAAAGAAGATATCCAAATGGCCAACAGACACCTGAAAAACTGTTCAATATCACTCAGCATCCCAGAAATATAAATCAAAACCACAGTGAGATACCACCTCACACCAGTCAGAATGGCTAAATTAGGTCAGATTGGCTAAAGTCAGGAAACGACAGATTGTGGCAAGGATTCAGAGCAAGGGGAACCCTCCTACACTGCTGGTGGGAATGCAAGCTGGTGCAGCCACTCTGGAAAACGGTAAGGAGGTTTCGCAAAAAGTTGAAAATAGAGCTATCCTACAACCCAGGAATTGCAGTACTGGGTATTTACCTAAAGATAAAAATGCCGTGATCCAAAGGGGCATGTGCCCCTGAATGTTTTTAGCAACAATGTCCACAGTAGCCAAACTATAGAAAGAAGCTAGATGTCCATCAACAGATGAATGGATAAAGAAGATGATAAAGAAGATACCATACATATATGGAAAGAACCTAGATGTCCATCAATAGATGAATGAATAAAAAAGATGATAAAGAAGATACCATATATACATATGGAAGATGTATATATAATATATATAATACTATATATATAGTATTTTTACTATATATATAAAGTATTTTATCATTTATATATATAAAAAATATTCCATTGTGTATATATACATAATGGAATACTATGCAACCATCAAGAAAACCTGAGATCTTTCCATTTGCAATGACGTGGATGGAACTAGAGGGTATTATGCTGAGCAAAATAAGTCAATCAGAGAAAGAGAATTATCATATGATCTCTCTGATATGAGACATTTGAGAGGCAGGGCAAGAGTCATGGGAGGGGGAGAGAGCAGTCAAGATGGCGGAGAAGTAGCAGCTGAGACTACACCAGGTAGCAGGAGATCAGCTAGATAGCTTATCAAACCACTGCGAACACCTACAAATCCAACCGGAGATCAAAGAGAGGAAGAACAGCAATTCTGGAAACAGAAAATCGGCCACTTTCTGGAAAGTAGGACTGGCGGAGAAGTGAATCGAAAGCGATGGGAGGATAGACCGCGGGGGAGGGGCCAGCTAACGGCAAGTGGCGGAGCCACGGAGCACTAAATCGGGACTTTTAAAAGTCTGCTCCACGGAGGGACATCGCTCCAGAGGCTAAACCGGAGTGAAGCCCACGCGGGGTCAGCGTGGCCCCAGGTCCCGCAGGGTCACAGAAGGAGCGGGGGTGTCTGAGTGTCGCAGAGCTAGCAGGTATCAGAGCGGGGAAGCCGGCTACAGAGACAGAGCCGAGGAGTGAGCTCTCAGCTCGGGGTTACCTTGAACCGGTCGCAGGGTGGGTGAGCTCGGAGCACGGCCGGAGGTGAGGGAGATGGGAGTGGCCGGGGCTTTTCTCTGAGGAGTGGAACCCCGAAATCTCAGCTCTTCCAGGCCGGACACTGGGCGGCCGCCATTTTCATTCCCGTCCTCCAGACTCTACGGAAAGTGCTCAGGGAACAAAAGTTCCCGAAAGCGAAACTGAGCGGATTATTCAGCCCGGCCCCTGGTAAGGGCGGTGCAGCTCTGCCTCGGGCAAAGACACTTGAGAATCACTACAACAGGCCCCTCCCCCAGAAGATCAAAAGAAATCCAGGCAAGACTAAGTTCACTTAACAAGGAGAGCAGAGGAACTCCAGAGGAGAAGAAAGCAAAGCCCAGAATTCATGGCTTTCTCCCCATGATTCTTTAGTCTTGCAGTTAATTCAATTTTTTCCTTAAAGGACATTTTCCTAGGGTCTTTGCCACCTTTTTAGTATTTAATTTGCTCCTTCATATACTCTTATCTGGAAAAAATGACAAGGCGGAAAAACTCACCACAAAAAAAAGAACAAGAGACAGTACCAAAGGCTAGGGACCTAATCAATACAGACATTGGGAATATGTCAGATCTAGAGTTCAAAATGACAATTCTCAAGGTGCTAGCCGGGCTTGAAAAAGGCATGGAAGATATTAGAAAACCCTCTCTGGAGATATAAAAGCCCTTTCTGGAGAAATAAAAGAACTAAAATCTAACCAAGTTGAAATAAAAAAAGCTATTAGTGAGGTGCAATAAAAAATGGAGGCTCTTACTGCTGGGATAAATGAGGCAGAAGAAAGAATTAGTGATATAGAAGACCAAATGATAGAGAATAAAGAAGCTGAACAAAAGGGGGACAAACAGCTACTGGACCACAAGGGGAGAATTCGAGAGATAAGTGACACCATAAGACGAAACAACATTAGAATAATTGGGATTCCAGAAGAAGAAGAAAGAGAGAGGGGAGCAGAAGGTATATTGGAGAGAATTATTGGAGAGAATTTCCCTAATATGGCAAAGGGAACAAGCATCAAAATCCAGGAGATGCAGAG
>PISX010012827.1:0-59176 GCA_004024625.1 Mellivora capensis
TGATATCTCATTGTGGTTTTGATTTGTATTTCCCTGATGCCGAGTGATGTGGAGCACTTTTTCATGTGTCTGTTGGCCATCTGGATGTCTTCTTTGCAGAAATGTCTATTCATGTCCTCTGCCCATTTCTTGATTGGGTTATTTGTTCTTTGGGTGTTGAGTTTGATAAGTTCTTTATAGATTTTGGACACTAGCCCTTGACAACAAAGTCATTACTCCTCAGTGGACACAACTTTCTCTGACACAACAGGATATTTAAGTCTTATAACCTAAAATTTTATTCCAAACTAAAAGAAGAAAAGATGGGCTTGGGGGATATTTTCATCCACTTGACATAGGATTTAAAAAAATATTTCTCTTATAATCCTCCCCTTCCTCCATGTTTCTGCTTATATTTCCAGAGATGGTTGATTAAGTTTACTCATTTCCTGGTAGGTGGTAAGGCCAGGCAGTTTGCTGATATTGGCCAGAACAGCAGCTGTAGCCACATCTTCCCAAGGCCACAGCCCTTACTAGCGCCTCTCATAGTCACAGCTACAGTGCTTCCTGGGGTCTTCTTTGCCCTTTATGCTGATGGCTGGTAACTGCTTCTTGTTTCTTGCTAACCCCAAGGACCTTCACCATCCCTACTGAGTTCCGTAAACTCTGCCCGTATCTTGGTAAAAAGTGCCTACCTCAAACTTCCTTAAATACCCTTGAGTATATAGAACCCTGAAAGTATGTGAATCAGATTCTGTGACTCAAAAGAGATCGGTGACTCAAAAGAAATAAAGACGACCCTATGGGAGACATACATACAAGGTGATGTGAATCTCAGAGGAAGTTGTGCTCTCCATAACTCTGCTGACTTCATAAAAGAGAGCTTATCTCAAAATGCAAATCCAGGGGCACCTGGGTGGCTCAGTGAGTTAAAGCCTTTGCCTTCGGCTCAGTTCATGATCCCAGGGTCCTGGGGTCAAGCCCCACATCGAGGGCTATCTGCTCAGCAGGAAGCCTGATTCCTCCTCTCTCTCTGTCTGCCTCTCTGCCCTCTTGTGATCTCTGTCAAATAAATAAATAAATTCTTTAAAAAAATGCAAATCCAATCAAGTTTTCACCTGCTTAAACCTTTCAGTGGCTTCCCACTGCTCTTAGAATAAAGACTGAATTCCTTAATATGGCCCACAAAGCCTTGCCTCATCTGCCCCTCTCTTACTCCCAAACACCCTTCCTTTGCTCTCATACTCCAGCTACTCTGGCCTTTGGGTTCTGCACTTGTGCCAGTTTCCCTCCAGCCCTGTGTCCTCTGTACATGCTGTTACTTCTGGTCTGGAAAGGCTCCTCCATTATCTCTACTCAGTCTCCAGGCCTTGGCTCTAGGGATCCCCAGTCAAGGTCAAGTTCTTTTATCACATGTCCAGCAGGATCCTAAATCTCTCCTCCAGAGCACTTATCTCATCTTGTAACACATTCTTGTGTTTTGTGTTTCACATTTATTTATTTTATTTATTTATTTTAAAACTGAGTGGTTTTGTTTTTGTCTTTAAAGATTCTTTTTTATTTGACAGAGAGAGAGCACAAGTAGGCAGAGCAGCAGGGAGAGGGAAAAGCAGGCTCTCTGATGAGCAGGGAGCCCGATGTGGGGCTCGATCCCAGGACCCTGGGATCGTGACCTGAGCCGAAGTCAGCCACTTAACCAACTGAACCACCCAGGTGCCCTGTGTTTGACATTTTATTAATGTTAGCCTCTCCCACTAAGTTGCATCAGGGACAGAACCATGTCTATTTCTTTTCATTGCTATGTCCTCAGCACAGTGCATGATACATCAGAGATGCTCATGAGTATCTGGAGAGAAATGAATGACTGAAGGTGGTATTTGGGTCAGACCATGAAGGGTCAGATTTCCAGGAAGTACAGAGTTTAGGATGCTACCTGAGATTCAGGAACTGGTAAGCCTGCTCAGTATGTCCTACCTGGACTTTCTTCTTTTTTTTTTTCTTTAATTTTATTATATTATGTTAGTCACCATACAATACATCATTATTTTTTGATGTAGTGTTCCAAGATTCATCGTTTACATATAACACTCAGTGCTCCATGCAATACGTGCCCTCCTTAATACCCACCACTGGGCTCACCCATCCCCTCACTCCCTCCCCTCTAAAACCCTCAGTTTGTTTCTCGGAGTCCATAGTCTCTCATGATTTATCTTCCCCTCCGACTCCCCCCCCCCTTTACTTTCCCTTTCCTTCTCCTAATGTCTTCCATGTTATTCCTTATGTTCCACAAGTAAATGAAACCATATGATCATTGATTTTTCTCTGCTTGACTTATTTCACTCACCATAATCTCCTCCAATCCCATCCGTGTTGATGCAAAAGTTGGGCATTCATCCTTTCTGATGGAGGCATAATATTCCATTGTATATACGGACCACATCTTCTTTATCCATTCCTCTGTTAAAGGGCATCTCGACTCTTTCCACAGTTTAGCTATTGTGGACATTGCTACTATGAACATTGGGGTACATATGCCCCTTCGGATCACTACATCTGTATCTTTGGGGTAAATACCCAGTAGTGCAATTGCCAGGTCACAAGGTTGCTCTATTTTTAATTTTTTGAGGAATCTCCACACTGTTTTCCAAAGTGGATACACCAACTAACATTTCCGCCAACAGTGTAAGACAGCTCCCCTTTCTCCACATCCTCTCCAAAATGTGTTGTTTCTTGTCTTGTTGATTTTGGCCATTCTAACTGGTGTAAGGTGGTATCTCAATGTGGTTTTGATTTGAATTTCCCTGATGGCTAATGATGATGAACCAGACTTTCTTAAGCAACAGGCAAAAGGCCCCCCAGTGCTTCCTTTCTAACCACAAGATTAAAATAACCCAGATACATTACCTTGACATCAATGGTGAGTATCAACTCAAACTGGTTGTAAAACTCCATGTGGCTGGGCAACTGGTAGTCCTTCGCTGTACTCAGGAATGCTTCAATGTCGTTCAAGGCAACGTCAACCCCCTCTCGTGATTGGCACTTGTCTACAGCTTGGGAAGCCAAAAGGTAGATTCCTGCTTCACACCACTGGCTGACCTTTCAAAAGAAACACAGTGACCCATGCAGTCAGCCTGCCCACAGCTCAGAACACCTGAGCTTGTCTGTGGTACACAAGGATCCTGAGACAATGGAAAATTGTTGTGGGACAGCATAAAGTTCATAGGTCTAACCACTGCTAACACAGCTGTAAGGTGGACAAACCCAAACTAATTTTATACCTGTCCATTTCTTGGGAGAGTCATCCAGTCAGTAAAAAGACTTGTATAAACATTCTCCTCTTTTCCACTGACAGTAATTGCTACATCACCAAAAGGTATTTCTAAATTCGGTCTAACCATTGAGGAATGCAACCAATGACTTTTCGGGTTTGCCTTCTAGGCTACTCATCTTGCATCCTAACTGGTTATAAGGGCATAGGATGACCAATGAGGCATTAGACCTGGCCCCTACATGTCTTCCCAGGGTAGGAAATATCCCTCTTAACAAAAACACGACTTTCCGCTGTTCACATTTGCATTTACTGGCATTTGTCTGTCCCAGGGAAGCATCAAAGCATGCAAAGCTTTGTAACTCAGAACAGCAATACTCAAACTTTCCAGATTGCTGGGATGAAATCAGATAGGTGACGAATTCTAAAAATTCAATTTTTAAAAGACTTAAACAGAAAGACAGGGGTCCTTGTGCTGCCTGAATATTTATGTGGAAAGAAGCTGTCAGCACAAGTATGTCTGCATTTCCATTTATCATGTGACCTGAAGAGCTACACAAAAATAACTATACAGGGGGGGAAAGAGCAAAAGGGAGCACTCCAAAGTAGTTAGCTTTAAGTGGGAAAATTATAGGCAACTTCTATTTGTCTTTATTTTTTCCTTTAAATTACTTACACTGAATGTGGACTACTTTTAGAATAACAAAGCATAGTAAAGGTATTTAAAAATTAATGATTATCTCTATGTGGTGATAAAGCAGGGAATGGTACATGTAGGTATTCCTAGTAACTTCTTCTATCCTCCTTCGTACATTTTTGGATTTTCAAAATAATATAAATCATGTTTTGATATATACACTCTATGATTTTAGATATATGCTCTATATGCATGACATATGTATGCTTTGATATATTTCTCTTGAAACAACATGCCTAGATCTGTAGAAAACATTAAGTTGTGTTCTTCTGCAGTCACAGTGGATACCTACTCTCCCAGACACACACACACACACACACACACACACACACACACACACACACTCAAACATATATATCAGCACTAGGCTATTATCTCTGGAGCGGAAATGGAGTGAGGAAAACAGCAGCTGATCCTGCGGAGTTCAGCACACAGAGCAGGTTGTGGAACAGGCCCTTCTGAGGCACTTGCTTCTGGAACAGTTGTATTTCATTGACATTACAATCCCTTTGGCATCAGGATGACATAAATAGCCTGGGTGTGTGCCTCCAGCCATCACAGAGAAACAGCTATGGGAACAGAGCATGCTGACTCATGGCCATGAGTAACATGCTGCCTGCAAACAGCTGACAGGGAAGGCTCCAGAAGCCACTGCCCCTGCTGACCAAGCAACTGCCCCAGAGATCACCACTGAAGGGCACCAGGGGCTATGCCCCTTCTCTGTGAGCCCTCTGCACAGAGTGCTGCTATCTAGTCTAGAGAGTCTGGGGTTTGGAATACAGCAGTCCTGACTTCAAATCTGCATCCCCTATTTTTACCCCAGATGTGGTCATGGGCAATCATGTATCCCACAGTCTCTCGTGCCATCCCTGTACCACCTGCACCAGAAACACCTGGAAATTTGATGAAAATACTGGTTCCTGGGCATCATCCTAGACTACTGAATCTGAGTCTCCAGAATGGCACATTAGAGAATCTGCAATTCTAGCAAACTGGTTCTCATGTATTAAATGCGGTGAACCACTGATTTAACCAAGCTATCAGTTTCTGCCTCTACCAAATAATGCCATTCATACCCTTCTCATAGGTTGTCTTGAGGATTGAATAGATGACATAATTATGTTTCTGGCAGGAACATAGTAGGTGCTTAATAAATGGTAGGAGTGTAGAATGGTCATTATTACTTAAGCTTTTCCAAATGGATTGATTTGATGCCTATATATAAGGAGAATCACTTTGTAAATATAGTGCTTGGTTCTCGGCCTAAAGGGAATCATGGGGCCAGGCCAAAACTCTAAGTCTAGGTCCACATAGAGGAGGATGAACATTTGTTCATTCTAATGGGATATGGTGGGATGGTGGGGGCACTTTTGACTTCCAATACTTATATGACCTAGAATCTGCACAGTTTTTAATGCCTCTCGAGCACTATTTAACATGAAGTAATTATCCTCTCAGTAATTCTGTAGGGCAGGGAGGATGAGTATGAGTAAGACTCTTGCACAGAAAATTTAGCAAACAATCATGGTCATGGCTTTGCTGTGCTCACCTTGTCCAGCTGTCTATGCAACTCCAAGGACTTTTCTAAAATGTCATATTTTTTCTTATTTTCATTGATGAAGTCATCACAGAGGTGCCTGAGCTCTACACATCTGGGTCTGATGGAGTCCACTGCATAGTGGTGGCTTTGGATGAGCTGGTCCCCAATTATTGAAAGCAGCTGGGCCTTTTCCAAGGTATCCTGTGAAGTGAGCATCCACAGCCAAGCATCAGAAGCCAGGTCATGGTGAGGGTGATATTTACCTACCGTGTGCTTCAAACCTGGAGGAAGCCTAGGAGATGTCAGGTCTTAGGCTGAGAGTCTTGGCTCCGGAACCTGGGGAAGCTCTGTCGCAGTTCAAGGTCTCCAGAAGTCTAGCCTAGTCCAGGGTCAACTACACTCTGAAAAGCAAGCCAATCATTCAAATTTCTGTTGAGTTCTCAGCCAGGCACTGAGGATATAGCATTAACAAGCTATGATTTTCAATGTAATGGAGAACTTAGATTACTAAATAAATAATACCAGTAATTCAGCTATTACAACTGTGATAACTTTTTGGCAGAAGAGCATGCATGTTATACTGACCAGAACTGGAGACTCTGAATTCCCCTGTCAATTAAATGGAAAAGTAAAAGGATCAGACATGGGGCCCTGAAGGGAGAGAGGACTCAGCTGAATTTGGGAAGCCAGTAAAGATCTGGTTTGGACAACTCTGTGGGGGATCCCGAGACTTAAGAAATATCTTTATCTAAACCTCTTCCTGCAACTCACAGGATCTAGGATCCCAGTCTTCTCTGACTTTAGCCTCCCAGCAACCATACCTCCTACACCCCTCTCTGCATGGCTTACTTTGTTCTAATCCCATGTGCCATGTTTTATTTGTTTTGTTTTGTTTTGTTTTTAAGAGAGGGAGAGAGAATCCTAAGCAGGCTCCATGCCCAGGACAGAGCCTAATGTGGGGTTCAATCTCACAACCCTGAGATCATGACCTGAGCTGAAGTCAAGTGTTGGACACTTAACCAACTGAGCCAACCAGGTGCCCCCACATTTATCTATTTTTAATTCATTCATCATATACTACTGAGGACCCTCCATGTGCTAAACACCGCCCTAGTTGCTAGGGGCCTGGTAGTAATCAAGGAAGCAAAAATCCCTGCCCTCATGGAGCTTACATGTTAATAGCAGATGTAACCATGCCTCAGAACAACATACTGCTTAAAATGTAATCCATGAGAAATTACACCTGCCACCAAGTATGCTTAGCTATAACCTTCTGGCAACAGGCCTCTGGGGGCGAGGATGATATATGTCCTCGAAGCCGAGCAGCAGGGAACGCCCAGCTGGCTCAGGGCGTTCCAGTCACTTTTTTCTGTTCTCTCCCCTACTCCAGAGACCACCTGTGGCTAATCAGATGAGCCCTCTGAATGTGCTTGCTCAATTATAAACTTTATACTGCTCGACAAGATACATTTTGCCTTTCTTCTTATCTACAAGACTCATGGTCAATGTGTAACCGACTCCAGCTTCTTTGTTGGTTGTGGCCTGCTTTCCAAAAATATGAGACTGAGGAGTTGTTCAGGGTGACAGTCTTTTCTACTACCCACCCGGGCTCCCTTTCTCTTGCAGCTGACTTGTTTGTGCCTCATTCTTCTCCTGTGTGCTGTTAGGAAGCGGCAAGGAGACATGGGCAAATGAATAATTAGATATGTAGATTATATAATATCCTAGTTAGTGATGCATGTTGTGGAGAAAAGCCAGACATGGAAAGGAGGGTAGGGAGTGCTGCTGGTGGAGGAGTTGCTATTTTAAGTAGGACGGGTGAGAGAAGGGCTTACTGATAGAGTGCCGTCCACAATGTCCACTGGGGAGGGTATGTGTTGGAATGAGCACTGGGTGTTATATAAGACTGATAAATTACAGACCTGTACCCCTGAAACAAATAATACATTATATGTTAATTAATTGAATTTAAATTTTTTAGAAAACAGAAAAAAGAAAAAAAAAAGATTTGTAGTTGAACTTGAAAGCTTAAGGAAAAACTAGACTTTTTTGTTACTTCAATAAATTGAATATTTATTAAAAGAAAAGAAAAGAGCCATCCAAGCAATGCAGAAACATTAACAGGCGTGAGACTGCTGTTTTTGAAAGGCCTGTTTGCAAGGTTAGCCCTTGGGTGCCCTGCAGGAATGTCAGGAGGGTACCTATCATCCCCTGATAAGAATGGCTCACCATGCCTTAATGGTTTGTGCAAACAATATGGTTTACACTAAATCCCTACTTTCTTTCCGGGAAAATGGAATTCTGGTACATGGCAGGTAGAGGCTACCTACATGACCAGTCCCCAGTAAAAACTGGGCACTGAGCTTTCCTGATAGACAACACTTCACCATGGTGTCATAACCCTTTGGGGGGTTGGAATCCAGGGGCATCAGGATCCTATAGGACTCCACTGGGAGAGGAATCTTGGAATCTTGTACGTGGTTCCCAAAAGACTTTGCCCCATGCATTTTCCCATGCTGATTTTGCTTGGTATCTTTTCACTGTAATAAATCATAACCATGTGAGTATAATTACATGCTGAGTCCTATGAGGCCCCCTAGCAAATCTTCAAACCTGAGTGTGGGCCTGGGAACCCCTGACACAGAAGCCAAGACCTAAAGTGACAAAGTATGCAGTACTTGGCTAAGAGGTAGGGGCGTGCTTGCCATATTCAGGTAGCAGGAGGAGGCCACTGTGGCTGGAACAGAGGATGCAAGCAGGAAAGGAGAAGACGTAATCAGGAGAAAGAGGGAAACTGGATGGGAACACCCCAGTGACGTTCTGAGCACTTCCCTTTTATTCCATGTGTTGTAGGAAGCCCTGGAGGGCTCTGAGGAGTGGGTCTCATTCATGTTCTTCAGAGAATGGCTCCCTCTATAATGTTGAGAAAGAGAAGAGGCAAAGTAGCTGGTGGCTACTGCACTAATCCAGGTAGGAGGTACAAGGTAGGTATAAGGTAGGTACAAGGAGGTACAAGGATGGCAACCAAACCCTGCATCAGGGCACCTCCCTGGGATGCTTTGCCCAAGGTCCTTCAGGTAAATTCTTGGGTCGCCTCCTCACAAGGCTATCCCTGACTACTATGTCTAAGTCACTCCCAGCAACGCACCCACCCAGGCCAAATCTCTCCTTTGTTTCATTTTTTTTTTTTTAAACAGCACTTACCTCTACCTGAACTTATTTTCTTTGTTTACTTTTTTTTTTAAAGATTTTATTCATTTGAGAGAGAGAGAGTGAGAGAGAGAGCACGAGAGGGGAGAAGGTCGGAGAGAGAAGTAGACTCCCCTTGGAGCTGGGAGCCTGATGTGGGACTCGATCCTGGGACTCCAGGATCATGGCCTGAGCAGAAGGCGGTGGCTTAACCAACTGAGCCACCCAGGCACCCTTCTTTTTTTTTTTTTTAAAGATTTTATTTTTACTTTCACTTAGTAAACCTCCACCCACTCTTCCTCCTCCTCTCACTCCTACCAATAAGCAAGCTCCATGAAAGCACTTAGAAGTATCTCATAAATATCTGATCAATAAAATGAATTGACCAGGGAACTAGGAGACGCAGTAACATACTTGGCTGGAATTGTGTGAAACAGCATTGACCTGTGAGTGAAGGCAGATGACTCCCATGTTTCCAAAGGCCTCCAGGTGCTGAGAAGCCACGTGCACCCTTGCTGAGCATGGTGAGCATCCCAGTCAGACACACTGCCCTGGTTGAACTTCTTACAGTAATACAAGGACATCCCTCTCTCAACTGCACCAGTTTATTTTGATGCCCCTCCTCTGTGTTCCCATACTGCTCTGTACCCTTTCTTGATCAGAGCAGGTACTTCTGCTGTGATCACTGATCTATCGCCCGCTCTACGCTGCGGACCCTTGTGAGCATGCACCAGCTGTTATTCAACTTAAGACATCCATGGTACAAATTAGCTACTTAAGAATAAATGATTGTTGTGCAAAACAAAACTGAGTAATGATATAGGAATAAAGTGACACAAGTCAAGCAGTGGCTATTTTAAAAGAACTCAGGGATAAAAACTCAGGGTACTTGAGTACTTGAGTACTGGTACTTTGCCCAGCAAAGGCCAGATGCACTGGTTGCCATCCCTGAGAAAAGGCCAGAATGCTAATTCCTTAGGCAGTAATTTTTAACTCTTTTCCTCACTGCTGTGTCCTCATAACATAGAACAGGACTTGGCATAGTAGGAGATCAACAAATATTGCAAAATGAATGAAGAATGGATGAGATCCTGTTACTAGAACTGCTGGACCACTTGCAGGTTGAACCTAAGGAATGTTCCATAGCACAGAATTTGCCCCACTAACTCTGTGATGTTAATGACAGCAGCTACGATTCACTGAGAGCTTTCTGTATGCCAGGCACCATTGTGAATGCTTAAACTGACTGTTTCTTTAACTCCTTGCAACAAACCCTTTGACATAGGCCCCATTTAACAAAAGAGAAGTAGAGGCAAAAATGTCCCAAAGTGACCCAGGGAGGAAAGAGAAGAGCCAGGCTTCAAAGTCAGGCAGTTTGGCTCCAGAATTTGGTTCTGACCAACCTGAGAAAAACGTCAGCATTTATTCCTCCTAAGCTTAAACCTGCCTGATTCTAGTCAAATATAGAAGCATGAAAACTTGGCAAGGAAGTCTGTTGAATTTTTTTTTAAAAAGTCCAGCTGTGAATTTACTAAGAACAGCCCAAGTCTTCTGGGCTCAGGGAACTTCCCCACAGATTATTTTCCAAGCAATTTGTGGTGATGACAGCCTGCCCTTGGCTTGGCATGCAGCATCTCACCCTTCAGAACTGTTCTTAAAGCCCTGAGATGTTGGAGGAGAGATGAGAGAAGAGGACTCAGCTGAAATGAATGGGGACTGATAAGAGCTTCCAGCTTCTGACCACCTACTACACTCCAGTCCTGATGAAGCCTTGACCTCATTCATCTTCCCACGGAGTAGGGAATGGTTATTCTCAGTTTTACAGATGAAGGGATGTGTTCAGAAAGGCTAAGAGACTTGACTAAGGGCACATAGCTGGTAGTCTGTAGAGTGGAGATTTGAATCCAGTTCTGTCTGCCTCCAAAGCCCATGTCATGGCACCTTCCAGCCCCCTTGGCCTCCTTGCATGTGCTATAAATGACGGCTGTATAGTCATGACTATCACATCCTTCAGGCACCTGCAAAGAACTTTACTGTAAAACCTCCAAATCATAGCTTCTTTCTTAGCCTATGTAGCTGCTACTAAAGAAAATCAGGTGACAAAATCACCAAAGTCAAAGAGAAATAATGAGAAAGCAATGGCTGAAATCTGGTGCTCTGATCACAAGTCGGGCTGGCATCTTTTAGGTGCTGAAAATTCCAGAAGTCTGGATAGTCAAGTTGCAACACGTAATTCAGAGATCATTAGTGTAATAACAGTTTTTTCCCCCCAGAATCTACTGTTATGACAGATGAAAGAGAAAAGTGTCTACTGTGAAAGAAAATGATGAGAAAGGGTGATGTTCTATGTCAGGAAACCCAGAATGAACTCACAGATAATGGCATAGGAATTAAATGTACACGTGCGGTCAGATGAAACAAGAAAGGCAGAAAGCTCATGGTTGTGGAAACAGAGCATACACATGGGAGTTCATTGTACTAGCTGATTTACTTTAGTGTGTGTCTGAAATTCCCATTAATAAAAAATCATGCCCCTCCAGCTAGATTATTACATCCCTAGGAAGTTAATGATCAGGGTTCTAAGCCTTCCTAGACATGTACTGTAATTGCTGGCCCCTGGTCTTCTGGGGAGAGGTCAAGACTAAAATCATGTTGATTCCCCTGTCTGGTCCTTGTCGGCTCTCTGCTGACCCATCACCAAGGTCCCCAGCCTGCCTTATAGCCAAAACCCTACAGCAAATTCTGCCTTAAAAGGAATAAGAGTGGGGACTAAAATCACCATTGTTTCTCAGAGTTAGAAATGAACATTCAAAAGATTTAAATCAGGGGCACTTGGGGGCTCAGTGGGTTGAGTGTCCAACTTCTGCATTTCAGGTCGTGATCGTGGGGTTGTGGGATCAAGCCCAAGGTGGGGTCCACACTAGGCATGCAGCTTGCTTGAGATTCTCTCTGCCTCTCTTAAAAAAAAAAAAAAAAAAGATTGCTGAACCATCAAACCAGAAAAAGATAAAAGAACAGGCTCAATTAGCATGTAGCAGATGTCTGGTTAGTGAGTTGGCTCAGAGGTTACCCATGAGGATGACATCATTGTACAGAATAAGGAAGTTGGCAACAATCCAGGTATCAGTGAGTGGCTCTGCTCGGGAGGGAAGCTGACCCCTGAGCGCTGAGTGAAGGACAAACCCAAGCAGGTTTCGGTGGACTCTAGACAGGTATCACCTTGTTCCTTTAACACTTTATAGGACAAATGGAAAGATTAGCCAAGCCTTTAAAATTATCTGAAGAAACACTGCCTTTTAGACATCTGAGGGAAGACATGTTAAAAAGGTCCCGGTTATGATAGATAGTTTTGTTTGGTTCATCTAAAGGCAGAGAAGTAGGTCTCCTGCATCCTTTAAAACATAAGTAAAATAATAGGGTAAGCAAGGCACAGAATAGGTAAAACTAATATACCCGGGCTCTGCAGGTCATGTGCTGTGAGTCAGTCTACCTGCTTCTGATACTTTGCCTCTGAAAGACCAATCATGGGTGCACAAAGCATACCTACATCCCATGACCACAGGCTTCTCCCCTAGCTCTGGTCAGCAATCTTTAATGTATCCAAGATCTCAAGTCCAAGAAGAAGGGCAGAAGAGAGAAAGTGGATGCCACACTATTTATTATTTTTTTTAAAGACTGATTCATTTATTTGAGAGAAAGAGAGATAGGACACATGTGCAAGTGAGAAGAGGGGCAGACGGAGAGGAAGAGAATCTCAAGCAGACCTTGCGCTGAGTGCAGACCCCAACATGGGGCTGGATCCCATGACCCTAAGATCATGACCTGAGCCAAAACCAAGAGTTGGACACTTAACTGACTGAGCCCCTCAGTCATACTATTTAAAACCCAACCCATACCCTCCAATAGGTTCCACTGAAAATAAAATCTAGTCCTCACCATCATAACTCCCACCTTATACCCCCCTGGCTCACTATGTTCCAGACACATTCCTTGAACTCACAAACCTTGGTCTTGCCTCCAACGTTTTATGCTTGAGGCTTCTCTGCCTTGTACACTATTCCCCTAAATCTTTGCATGGCTATCCAGAGCTCAGATCAAAGGTCACCTTCTCAGAGAGACCTTTCCTGACTACCTGAGCAAAAGTAACACCCCTAGTCACTCTCTTATATCCTGTTATTTTCTTCATACCATTTGTCACTATCTGACATTAATACTTATTCGATTGCTTTTTACTCATCTCTCTCTGCAGTGGAATGTAAACTCTATGAGAGCAGGGTCTTGACTGTCTGGTTTGTCACCACATTCACAGAACCTAGGACAAGGAGTACCTGGTGATAAATGAAAGCCTCCTGGCAGGTCAGTATCTACTTTCATTCATATATATGCCATGACCGTATTTTTCAAACCCAAAATATAAGGACTGGGCTTGATGATGTTTTTTCCCCCAAGTAAATGAATGTATGCAAGTGAAAATACATAGTATCTACACTTAATAAGGTATTCTCTTGAGAAAAAAAAAAAAACTAAAATTACAAAAAATCGGGTCTTAGAGAATCTGAGACACCAGATATATGAAATTTGGTTTTTTTTCATTGTTTGATAAATGTTTCTGATTACTCAAGCCTACAGTACTAAAATGTTTAGTTGTCAAATGATCACTGGTAATAGAGGGAGTGCTCATAGAGGAGGATGGGATTCTTGAGTGAGAGTCTGGGTGCATAGGTGGGTTCATGTGTTCACACACATGGAGAAGCACTTCCAGTTCAGAATCTATAACTGATACCTCCTAGGGTCAGAGGGAACCTGGTTTACATTTGTTACTTGTCCTTTGAGAGGAGAAGGTGTGTCTCAGTTAACTATAATGTACATGTCAATCATCTGGGGATCTTATTAAAATTCAGATTCTAATTCTGAAGGGAGCCTGAGATTCCATATTTCTAACAAGTTCTCACTCAGGTGACATCTATGCACTGGTCAGAGGATCACACTTGGAGAAGCAAATCTCTAATACTATAAAATTACCACATGGGAAGCATGCATTTAGATAAGCTCAGAGAGGAAATGCTTAATCATCAAGGACTGGGTGCCCAAAAGACGAAAAGAGACTCTAATTTGAGAAGAGTAAAAAGGAACTTCTCTAGAAAGAGAGGACTCGGCTTTCTTAATTCGTAATAACTCAAATTCATAAAGACTTAAAATAGAATCACTACCACCTGCTGACTTGTGTGCAGATCCGGGAAACTGTCTACTACTGGTATGAGAATTGTGCAATACACATTCTTTTACAAGTTTGATATTGACAACTCTTGGGGTATGAGAAAGGAGAAAGTTTTGCCAATTCTGTGTAGCAGCAGAACTAATGTGGACCCATTGCCCACTCTGCACTGTTCTGCTTATTATAAACCCAGCTGGTATTTTTTCTGGTTTCCCCTTTTCACGTTTCCCCTCCTTACCACTGGCTCCCACCCCCACATCCTGCTGGTAGATAACGTGTCTTTTGGGACCTTTCCTCCTGCTGCTTTTGTGTGGGCAGACAAGTCAACCGGAACCCTCACCCCATCTGGGGTGGCAGTGGGGACTGAAAAGGCAGGATTTGGGCATTCCTGTGTCCTTCAGCCACCTTCCAACAATAATGAATGGACATGGTCTGTCACTGTACACAGAGACTTCCTTCCCAGTCCGTAAAAACAGCAAAAAACAAACCTGGCCTTTTCCTTCCAGGTGTTTGTGTTCCTTAAGAAGTTGCTCCACGCATATCACACTGTCGCCAATGTCTGTAAACTCCGCTTGCTCTGCCAACAAACTGTCCAGGGCAAGCTTAACCTGTAAGACACATTAAACATCCAGAAATAAGCCCTGAGGCCCTCTCTGGAGGTATAGGTTCTACATACTCTAAGAAAACTTGAAAATCCAAAAAAGATTCAAGATTTTTGTGTATCTACATATTCTTTTTTTTTTTTTTTATAGCTTATAAGCTTTTAGATTAAGGTCAGGGCAGGGGTCGAGAGGAGTATGGTACTGAGACACATAGAGATGACAGAGTAAAGCTACATTCACAGATTATCAATCAAAAAGGAAGACAAACCAGACATGAAATAGCATGTATAGAAAAATGGGGGTTCTAGAACATTGCTAGCCCACTGAAAAAGGGAGAAGAGAATGATCAATGAGGAAGCAAGGATATAAGGAGGGGGCTGGATTAGGTAGAAGAGGGACACTCAATATCCAGAGTTCAAGGGAGAAGGGAGAACCAGAAGTCACCAAACTATGAAAGGGAGCTCTGTTCAACAAGAAAGTAACAACCTCATAAAAATTGCGCTCAAAGTGTTGTAGCTGTAGGCATTGGTTAAGCTTCAAGTGATGCTCAGACCAAAACTGATTAAAGATTCTTTCTGTCTCGTCCAACTGAAGTAATAACCTGTCAAGAAAGAGAAAGTAACATGTGGTTAGTGTTCACTTCCACAGGAGTTCATATAGGCTTCTGTAGATAACCCCTATGTTTCTAGTTAGTGTTATGAACCATGGGCATCTCCTTTTTACGCAAGTCTCTGTCACCTATGACCTCACAGTTCAGCTGGAAATGGAAAATTTTTCCATTTTTCAGTCAGGACACCCTCAGAACTAGCCAGAAACTTCACTTCGGAGGCAGCTGCTATGCTTTGAAATGTGCCTCCAGATAACCTTACCTTTGTGCCTTTTGTTTTCTAACTGAGATGACAGGTGTGTAAAGCACAGCACCCAACCAAACTGTTACTTAGAAATGAAGATAAATACGTACTACCATCTCCCCAGAAATCCTGGGATGAGAGCAAAGCACAGAAGGAGGGAATAGCATTCTCATAAAAACATCTCTGTCGGAGAGTACCATCTTTTTGCCTTTGTTGTCGCAAATACTATTCTTTCTTGACTCCGCCAAGACCTAGGAGTAGCTGTGCCAATTGTTCCCGGCCGTTTCAGATCATTGAGTTCTACATATTCCCCCCTTTCTCACTCACCGTTCCATGGTAGCTACATTCTCTAGTTCACTGGGATTGAGTTTGCTGGTGGGACTTTTGGTTGCTGGTTCTTGAATACATGACAGTAATGTGGTCCCTTGCTTTCCAAGTAATTTCAGCTCATCCTAGAGAAAGGAAAATATAATTTGTCTCAGAAGAAATGAACAAAAGCAAATTCTTGGTAGATTGGTGGTGAGGAGAATGGCAGATCAGGTGTATCTTTCATACAGGAAATTAAATGCTAAAGAAGTCAAGCTGCAGCTTTCAAAAATTAACTAACTCATTTATTTTTTTTAAAATTTCAGTATAGTTAACATAAAGGGTTATATTAGTTTCAAGTGTACAATCCAGCGGCTCAACGGTTCTACTCTATTACTCAGTGATCATGATGATACATGTACTCTTGATCCCCATCACCTATTTCTCCCAGCCCCTCACCCACCTCCCCTCAGGTAACCATCTCTTCTGGGTAGTTAAGAGTCTATTTTTTGGTTTGTCTCTTTTCTTTGTTTTGTTTCTTAAATTCCACACATAAATGAAATCATACGGTATCTGTCTTTCTCTGACTTATTTCTCTTAGCAGGATACCCTCTAGACCCATCCATCATATATATACACCACATCTTCTTTTTTTTTTTTAAGATTTTATTTATTTATTTGACAGAGAGAGAGATCACAAGTAGGCAGAGAGGCAGGCAGAGAGAGAGGAGGAAGCAGGCTCCCCGCGGAGCAGAGAGCCTAATGTGGGGCTCGATCCCAGGACCCTGGGATCATGACCTGAGCCGAAGGCAGAGGCTTTAACCCACTGAGCCACCCAGGCGCCCCACACGACATCTTCTTTATCTATTCATCTATCAAAGGACACTTGGGCTGATTCCATAATTTGGCTATTGTAAATAGTGCTGCAGTAAACATAGGGGTACATATATCTTTTCATATTAGTGTTTTGTCTTCTTTGGGTAAATGTCCAAAAGTGGTATTATTAGATCACACGATTATTAACTTATTTTTCACAGGAATACATATATATACATACATCTGATACAAAATCCAAAATATACAAAAGGGTATATATTGGAAAACATTAAGTCTTTTGTCCCCTGGCCATCCATTTTTCCCCTCCAACGTAACAACTGTTAAATTTTATATCTCAAACTGCTGTCATATATTTAAAGCAAAAGCAATAAATCAATAGTTTTAATTACTTGTTTATTTTAATTACTTAATCATTAATAATTTTAAATTTATTAATGAATAAATAAAATCAGGTTCTAATCCAAGGCAGTGACCAGAAACAAGATAATGACAGATACTGAATAATAAGTGCTAGAAACTGGCATGTACTAACAATGTAAGAGTTGCTAGTTGACCAGGGAAAAAACTTCATCTGGTTTCAGCTGACCCCTGCCTCTCCTTCTATCTGCCCACAAAGTGTGGCCTTGTTCAGTTATAGAAGTTTGGTGGAGATGGCCCACAACTTCAACTTGACATGTAAAGAGTCATACTTCAAGGCAACTCTATTCTGCTTGGGATGTGGGGCTTTGCAACTGGAGAAGATGTTAGGTTATCTCCTGCCAAATCCACGGGCTCAAATCCTCTGATTACACAGCACAAGTCATCTCTCAATGCTCTGAGTGTGAACCACAAAACAAGCCATGGGGGTGGAGCCAGGCAGGGAATTCTGCTCCGAGGAGTTAGGGGTTTGATGCATGGGTCACACAGGATGCTGGTTAGTATGTCCTGAGCATTAGGATTAGACCCATGGTTATAAAACCATATCCTCTATGCACATGAACCCTGAATCTCCCCTCTAGGCCTGGCCACCTCCAGCCTTCACACATATGGAGCTTGTTCCCCATGGGAGGAGTTTTAAGTCTCTCCATCCTGTTCACACACAATTCCTGGCCTGCTCACCCTCACACCTTTGCTCCTTATCTCCCATCTCTCTCCAGTAGTCATCCCCCAGGCTTCTGCTGTCCACGTCCAGCCTCAAACTTGTCCCCAGATTTGGTTGATGATAAATGTGACTTCTCTGATCTGGCCCAAGTTCTTTGGACACCACCTGTGGCTCTGTCCGCTCTAGGTAATGCCCTGCAGTCAGCCTCTTGGCTTGTACTCCTGCCTGGGAACTGAACAGATCCCTTCTTTTCCACTCTCAGATATCAACCCTCATTTCTTCTTATCTGTCCAATGCTCATTAAATATTTGTAGGTTGGATAAATTAATAATAGTCTAAAACAACTTAGGTTGCAGATGAACAAGGACAAATACGATATGATGGGGGAAGGGGTAAAACCATCAGTAGCAAGTACTCTTACCTTGCACTCTTCCTACCTTCTAAAAGGGTCTTGGCTTTTCTCAACTCAGTTTTTAGATGTCCTTGAGATTTCCAACATTCCCACAGGACTCTGGCGTTTCCCTTACTAGATTTTATATATACAGTGTGTGTATATAATGTAGAGTGGAGAGGAAGAGTAGAAGGGCCAGAGAAGCAGGAAAGTATTGCTAGGGCAGTAGAAGACCTTTAGAAGGGGAAGAGAGATATACCCAAAGAACTGCAGATGTGAGGAAATGTGTGAGAGAGGGAAGGTGGGTTTGAGTAAGTGGTGTCATTCACTGTGTGTCTCTTTGCACTATCAAAAAACACAAGGAAAAATAATGACTGGTTATTGCTTTGGGACTAGGCCATATGTGGTCAGGTTCAGCGGGGTTATAAAAAAATCTGCCATAGATACATGGGGAATGATTGAGGAACTATGGTATTGGAAAGTGAAAAGATGAGTTACCCAGGCCTAAACTGGAGTTTGCCCTTGTCCACTGTAGTAACAATTCAGACTATTTAAGAACTGTTTAGAGCAGGCACTGACCAATCAGCACAGATGTCAGATGCAATGCCCACGCAGTCCCGAGGCCAACTGCAGTCCATGTGTTAACCCCTTTAATGGCCAGGATCCCGAGGAGGTCTCATGGGTCCTGGGAAATGGGCCAGGGAAGTAAAGTCAAACACTCAGTGGGGCACCTGGGTTGCTCAGTTGGTTGAGCGACTGCCTTCAGCTCAGGTCATGATCCCGGGATCCTGGGATTGAGTCCCACATTCGGCTCCCAGCTCAGCAGGGAGTCTGCTTCTCCCTCTGACCCTCTCCTTCTCATGCTCTCTCTCTCATTCTCTAAGAAATAAATAAAATCTTTTTAAAAAGTTGGAACTCAAGGAACATAAATATTTAACAACTGGTACGGCTGTTCCAGTGTGTAATCATCATTACAGTTCCATTATAATAGAAACAAGCCACTGATATGAAGACCCATTTAATAGGGAAAGCAGACTGCTTCAGGCTTAAAAGAATTTAAATTTTCTGGGGGGAATTCTTTCCTATGATGATGGTAAGCATGAATCTATACATTCATTTCATTCATTTACTGAAAATACATTTATAAAGCACAAGTATCCACGCCAGGTACTGTGTTCATCTGTGTCATGGGCTGGGGGTAGAGGTGAGGTGGGAAGTTAAAGGATGAATCAGAACCCAGAGATTATATGAATGACTAATGTTTTAGACTCCTCACTTCACTTTTATTACTTAACTCCATTTCTGCGACTGTAAGTTAGCTCTGTGTGCTTCTGTGTATAATGCTGACTAATGAATTCTAGAATCTAGCCTTTAAATCTCAAGTCTTCATAACTGAGAAAAAAGAAATACCTAAAAGAAATGAAACACCCCTTTCCTTACCAGCTACTGAGAGAAACCTTCTTGTGGTATAAAATTAGTGCAAAAAGCTAATTTGTTAAGGTGTCAACACTGAAAACATTCCTAAGTATACCAAGTATATCTCCCTGTGCAAAATCAAGACCTCTGTGTCTATCCATTCCTAACTTATATTTCCCCTAAATAGAGTTCTAACAAAAGGGTCTCTGAAAACTCCTAAGACTATAAAATTATTTCTATGGCCTACAAAAAGTCACTTATAATTCTGATTATCTTCCTGATTATTTGTAACCCTGGAAATACCAATAGAACTGTCATTTCTAAATACAAAATTGAATAAATCCTGAGTGGAACAAATACTGAATACTAAACAGTATTGATACATTTTTTTGTTTTTGTTTTTGATTTTATTCATTTATTTGACAGAGAGAGACACAGAGAGAAAGGGAACACAAGCAGGGGAAGTGGGAGAGGGAGAAGCAGGCTTCTCGAGGAGGAGGGAGTCCAATGTGGGGCTCGATCCAGAACCCTGGGATCATGACCTGACGAAGGCAGATGCTCAACTGACTGAGCTACCCAGGTGCCCTAGTATTCATATTTGTAAAAGAGTATTTTATCACATAATCAAAATGAGAGAAAGCTCTGTTAGCTCTGTTTAGCTCTGTTAGATTTCTTATTTCAATAACAACAAATTATGAGAGGCTTACCCTATTTAAATGAACACATGGTAAAGTGTCTCAGTTGACTTAAGCATCTGAGAGCCAAAGACCAAGACTCTAGGGTTTCTGGCCTAAGTAAGAGTGGCAAAGAGGTGAGAAACCCCTCCTTTGAGATTCAAGAGGGAGGCTGCACCTGCCTCTGTAAACTGCTCCCAAAACCAGCTCAGAATTAGACAATGGGAAGAGCTGTTTTGCTAAGAAAGAAGGTCGGCAGGGCCATCATAAACAGTAAGAAAAGCATATCTCTATAGGCTTCATGGTTATTTTATTGTTGTGTTAGGCCCAAAGGTCTTTTTCTTTTTTAAAAAATTGAGATATAGTTCATATAGTACCATAAAATTCACCTTTTTAATCCATATGATTTCAGGACATTTTTATCACCATCAAAAAGAAATCCCACACCTATTATCCGTCATTCTCCATTTCTCCCTCTTCCCGGGCCCTGGCAACCATGTATCTACCTACTTACTCTTCAGATTTACCTACCTAGACATTCCGTGTGAGTGGAATCACACAACATGTGGCTTTTTGAGTCTGTTTCTTTCACTCTGCATAATTATTTCAAAGCTCATACATATTACAGCATGTATCAGTCAGTACTTCTTTCTATGGCTGAGTAACATTCCATTGTATAGATATACCACATTTATCCATTCATCAGCTGGTGGACATGTGGGTTGTTTCCACTTTTTGGATGTTATGAATAATGCTGCTACATTAATGTGTAACTTTTTATACGAAGCATATGATTTCAGATCTCTTGTGCATACACATAGAAGTAGAATTTCTGGGTCATATGGTAACTCTATGTTTGACTTTTTGAGGACCTACCAGACAGTAAATGAGGGTTCCAATTTCCTCACATCCTCACCAAACTTGTTATTGTCCGTCTTTCTGATTAGAGCCACTTTTGTGGGTATATCACTGTGGTTTTGATTGGCATCTCCCTAATGACTAATGATGTTGTACATGTTTTCATGTGCTTAATAACCATATATATTTATCTTCTCTGAAGATATGTCTGTTTGAATCCTTTGCCCATTTTTCAATTGGGTTATTTGTATTTTTACAAAGGTTTATATATTCTGGATATTAGACCCTTACCATATACATGAAGTGTAGATATTTTCTCCAGTTCTGTAGGTTGTCTTTTCACTTTCTTGATAGTGCCCTTTGAAGCACAAAAGTTCTTAATTTTGGTGATGTCTAGTTTATTTATTTTCTCTTTTCTCTTTCTTTCTATTTTCTCTGTTTGTTCTTTTAACATTATATTTAAGAAACCAGGGGCGCCTGGGTGGCTCAGTGGGTTAAAGCCTCTGCCTTCGGCTCAGGTCATGATCCCAGGGTCCTGGGATCGAGCCCCGCATCAGGCTCTCTGCTCCATGGAGAGCCTGCTTTCTCCTCTCTCTCTGCCTGCCTCTCTGCCTACTTGTGATTTCTGTCTGTCAAATAAATAAATAGAATCTTTGAAAAAAAAAAAAAAAACCATTGCCTGATGTAAGGTCATGAAAACTTACAACTGTATTTTTTCCTAAAAGTTTTAGGATTTACATTTAAAGTCCCTTGATCAATTTCGGTTTATTTTTATATGGGATGTGAGATAAGCATCCAATTTCTTCCTTTGCCATGTAGTTATCCAGTTGTCATATGGCCCGAAGAGCTTAAGCAGGTTTTTGTTCCCACAAAGAGAAAATACCCTTCCTCATTTTGGGGTATTTAACTGTCGGCACTCAGGCTACAGGAATTCAGGAACTGGCTTCCAGGAAAATATATAGAAGTCCGTGGGAGTTTCTGTGAATTTCCCCCTTGTGCAGATAGGGTCCTAGTGGCAGCCGGGTGCATGCCGCCATACTGTTTGTAAACCAAGAGATGGCCTATAGCTTGTTAAAGTCACCTCAGGAAATGGAAGTTCTCCATGGAGAAAAATACAATATGCAGAAGAGTCTGGGACACCTGTTCCAAAGATGTGCTCTAAGTCTCCATCCAAGTGTAAAAACAAGTGTAAAAAACACATGGGAAAAAGATGGGTTTGCTAAGTTGTGTGTGTTTTTCAAGCTCGTCAGAGATATTCCCTGGGAAAATTTCTAGGATGCTTTCAGGTTTTCCCAGTGTCAAACCAGATCTTTTAACTATGCAGAGTAATGTAGAAAGTACATTTTAAACTCCTTTTGGATATCGAGCTCCTTAAAAAGAGAAATTAACAGTGCTCCCTGGCACATGGAAGAATTAATTTGCCTTAACTACTAGACTCTGGAGACTCCCCTAATTCAGCTGTGTTCTTTGAGTTTACTTTTTTTTTTTCATTTGTTTTCCTGGCATGTAGGGGTACGTCGTCAATAAATGTTGCTTAAATGAACAAACCAACCACATAGCAAAGCGTTTTTGTAAATCTAGGGCCACAGATAAAAGAGGTCAGCTCTTACCAAACTCCGGGCAGCAAGAGTATTCTTATAATGTGTAATACTAAGATGTATCCACCTTAAAATACTGTTTGCTGCCCTATGGAGTTCTGGTCTCCCATGAAATAATGGATATGGTCCGTTTGTGCTTCTGGAGGCAGAAAAGAGCTGACGCCCATCCTGTAAGCCCCAGGAAGACTTTGCTTTACTTCATGATCTGAAAGAATCTGCCAGCCTCCATTCATAGCACGTTCTGATGTGCTTTTATGAAGTTAATAGTTGCCTCTCCTTAAACCCAGTTCAGAGCACTTTCCATGTCTCAAATTATTCTCCAAATAAAAAGATATATCCCTGAGAAAGTGAAGCAACATGTCAGCTTATTAGATTGCCCCAAACTTCACAACAGCCTCAGGAAAGCTTCTGCCTCAAAAGCCAGCTGCTACCCTCCTTCCCTCACTGCAGTTTTAACCATTATATCTTGCTCTGTGAGCAGATCATAGGAGTGCAGTCCTTGAAACAATGTTCAAATACCTCTCCTACAAGCACAAAGGTGGACTGAGTCTCCCTTTATGTGGCAGCTTCTCAAAGGTTTTAATTACAATCCTCTTATATTCACCAACCAGTCTCAAGAGGTTTTTTCTTTATTCCCACACTGCTTATCTAGAAGGTTTAAAATGACCAGTCACTGCCAATTCATTGGCAAAGGGGGAATATGGGAGCTTAACTTCTAATTCTTCTCCGGGCTCTCTCCAAGAGGCTGGCCCATGAGAGGCCACTGACGACTCACCTGCAGCTTGTCCCGCTGCCTCGTGTGGGACATAAGGAGGTCTTCAGCAGACAGCACACTGCTGGGCAGCTCTTTTGTGGTGAGGCAGGCCCCAAACATCTGGAGCGTCTCGGCAGTGGTCTTCAAAGACATGGCAAAGTTTTCGATGGCCTGGAAGGTCAGACAATCATAACAGTCAGGAGAGCTTAACATTCACCGTTATATTCTCTGAATAGAAGGATAATAGAACTAGCTACAATCTGAGTACCTGCACTGGGCAATGCATTGTACCTGATGCTATACATTTGTTTATCATCTCAAGAATCCAGAGTGGAAGGTATTTTATCTCCATTTTACAGTAGAAGGAACTGAAGTTCCAACAGGTCAAGTGAATTGCCCAAGATCATATTATTTGGAACATAAGGAAGGAAAGAAGGCAGGAATCAACCAATGTCACCACGTTTGGGAAGCAAGTTTGATCCCAAGGGAGAAGATGGACATAGTGATCTGACATCCAGAAAGTACACCGTCACCCAAAAAAGGGGTTTATATATAATATACATATATATGTATATGTATATGTATATAACCCATATACATATATATGTATATATAGTGTGTGTATATATATATATATACACATTACATGATATGGATTGTATCTTTATAGTTTTAATTATATGTGTGTGTATATATAAAATATACACATAAAACATACAAAAGGCATATAAAGATATGTCTGATGTTTCAATATAGTTGTATTTTTTAAAGTTCACTATTATATGATTAATACATGCACAAACACAAACCATGGATACAAACTAGGCCTGGGGTGGGAAGGTGGGAAGGTGCGCACATGTCTGCCCATGCCATGTCTCTAAATAATCTATGTTCATGGTTTCAGTCTTCTTTACCTCTCTAAGTTCTCAGAGAACTATTCTTGTCTTTGATGTCAATGTGCATTCATTTTTTTCTTTATTCATTTGCTGAAAATTTGTGTTATTTCAAAAAAGATCTGAGGCAATTTGAAAAACATTAATAACATAATAAAACTAAGGGTTGGTAGAGAAGTAATTGGGAGTTTTTGGGGGGGATGGGTGAGCCTGGTGGTGGGTATTAAGGAGGGCACCTCTTGCATGGAGCACCAGGTGTGGTACAAAAACAATGAATCTTGGAACACTGAAAAAATAAAACAAAATTAAACAAACAAAGCTGCCATATTAACAAACAAACAAAACAAAACAAAAAAACAACAAAACAAAACAAAAGCTATAGAGATTCTTTTCCACTAGATAGTTGTATTGAGCTGCTTTGTCCTACCTACTATGCTGGAAAATCTTAGAGACCAAAGGCACATACATCTTGGTCACATTTGTGTTTTCAACACCTAACACTGAGCTAGGCACAGAGAAAGTGATCAATAAAACTTTGCAAATGAATGGAAAAAACAAAAACAAAAACGGAGAGCTAGCTAGGCCAAATAAGGCTGGCAGGACAGTAAATTCTTCTGATTATTAAAGTAATGTAATAAAATCCCAGGAAGTGAAGAAATAAAGCTTGGAAGCACTCCGGTTCCATTTTCATAGGTTTAATGAAATTGCAACACAGGACAACCCTGACCACATTTATTTGTGTGTGATATTCTACATACACTTCATGATATTCTACATACACATACATTTTATCTTTTCTGTTTAGACCTAGTGAGGATAATACATTTGTGAAGAACTTCACCATTTCTTTTTTCATTCTTAAAAATTCTCTTGGAGTCACTGTCATTGAGGTAAAACTGATGAGAAGTTTAAAGGGTTCGTGCCCAGGTTGTGGGTCTTCCTCTAAGTTTTGGGAAGGGTCGTGTCTTCCTTAGAATTACATAGTGCCCAAAGAAGTGATGGAAAGATTAGTATCTGTACCTTTGAAATAAATCTAGTGTTGCTAGAAATCTATTTTTGTTTAGTTCTTAAATTTCCTTTTTAAAAAATCATAAAACTTTATACTCTAAAGAGAGTGAATTCTCTACCTAATTAAATGTCATTCAGGTGTTTATTGGTAATGTTGAGCAACATGGTTCCAAAGTGCCCAGATACAGAGAGAGGGGGCTGACACCACAACTTGTCACTGGGGTGGTGAAGGGAGCTTCTGACTCAGCTCAGAAAACCTAGTCATTTTGAGCATTTGGGGGCTATCTATGAGAGTGGGAAAGGGGAATGGCAGCTTTATACAGAAGCACTCATTATTTGAATTTCAATCCCACTTTTTCCTCCATATTACTGACCCTTTAGTTTAGCATAGTAACCATTGCTATGAGTGAATCAAATAAAATACTTTATGTCAGGTGCTTTTACGCACATTACATCACTCTGTCTCACATCAAACTCTCAGACAGCTTCTGTCAGTCTGAGGTTTCTCATCATTGGCACTACTGACATTTGAGCCAGACAATTCTTTGTTGTGGGGGGCTGTCTCATGCATGAGATGCTTCACAGCAACCCTGCCTCCTACCCACCCCTAGGTGCCAATAACACTGCTCTTCCCAAGTTGTGACTGTAAAAAAAAAATCTGTCTAAAACTGCCCCCAGCTGAAAACCACTGCTAGTTCCATTTTAACAGGAGAAAACAAGCTGAAAGAGGTTTAACAACCGAGCAAAGGTCAGACAATAAGTAATGGTGACAATATTCAAATGCAGCTTTTTCTGACTCTGGGTTTTATCTTTCTGTACATTAGAATCATCTGGGGAGTTTTGTGGAATGCTAATGTCTGAGACACAACCCTGATCAAGCAAATTAGTTTCTCTGAGGTGGAGCAGGGTGCTGGTGTGTTGAAAACTCCCCAGGTGCATTCTAAGTCAAGTCTCCCTAAAACCCCATCCTAGATGATGAGGTGAGGCAAAGGGAGATAATAGGACAAGCCACAGCTTCTTCCCTTCTGCCCCATTTCTCCCCCACCTGTGGCTTAGAAAATCTAATCATCCCAGTGGGCAATGACCACCCACCAGTTATCTTTAACTTCCCTGTCTTCTGGAAAACGAGAGAAAATGTAAATGGCACATAAGTTGGTACTCACAGTTCGATGATTTATCCACTGACTGTGGCGGTATTCCAAAGTTCCCCCTAAGTCCTCTGTCAGTTGGCTTTTGTCAATGTAGCCATGAAGGTCAGACACAGAGTTTAACATAACAATCTATAGAGGAAAAAAGTCAATATATTCCTCACAGATAATTGAAGAGTAGCTTATCTAGGTAATATTATTATTTAAACAGCACTTGAACTTCGCCTAATCAGGAATTCATGTACAAGGAGTTACTACATCCAGCAGGGAAATGTTTTATATTCCCTTTACATTTCCCCCCCTTAAGCAAGGAGTAACAAAGGTTGTACAGTCTGTGACAAAATATGACCTGGTTCAGGGGACTCCGTTCTAAGCTACCCAGAAGTCGGGTCCTACTTTAGGTGGATTTTTGTCACAGTTACCAAGCTTAAGTATACTCTTCGGCCACCAAAATCAAGTGTTATATTTAGACCTAAAAATCTGCAATGAGAAGCCCAGTAAGGGGTAGGCTAGTGAATATCAAAATAAAATTAGAATACGGGCACATACTGAGGAGTGTGTGTCAAAAAGATTTACTACACTGATGCCTCCCATGAGGAAGGTTGATACGCCCCAATTTATCCTGCATGGAGGAGATCTGGAGGTAATAGGGAGTGGATTTTTATGAATTAACAATCTGGCTGATGAACAAACGCCCACACATCTAGAGGGAGCAGACACATTCCCAATTGTCCCTTTCTGCTCCTCTGCAGTGGCTCTGACCAGGTTGTGGTCCTAGCTCTGTTTCAGAGATTATATCACACCCCTACTCACTCCTAAAGAGAAACAAGGACCTCTCACTCCTGCTTCTGAAACATGCCCCCTGTAAGCCTTTAACTCATGACTTCATATTTCTTCACTCCTTGTTGATTATTTTGAAAACTGACTCTTTATCAGAGGACGTAAGAACATAGGCTCTCTGGTGTGCCTGGCTGAGTCAGTTGGTGAAGCATGCAACTCTTGATCTCTGGATTGTGAGCCTGAGCCCCACACATGGTGTGGAGATTACTTAATAAAATCTTTTTTTTTTTAAATAGGGGCTTTCTTCTATTATTATATAGTATTAGTCAAGTGATAAATCCACTTTGGAATAGAAGGAATGTAAATAAGGGCCCAAAGTCTATAGGTGAAAAACAAAATTGATTCACTCATTCAACAAATAAGATATTGAATTTCTACTAAATGCCAGGCTCTGAGGAAGAACACAGCACAACAGTCAATAGTCCTTGCCTCAAGGAACTCAGGTTTTGTGGGATTTGGTTACTACATATCACTGTTAACCTTATCAGGTCCCTGCCTTTCTCCCTCCCTTCTGAAAAGGAGTTTAGGAATTTTTTTAATTAATTAATTACATTTTAAGCTCTATGCCCAATGTGGGGTCCGAACCCACAACCCTGAGATCAAGAGTCGCATGCTCCACCAACTAAGCCAGCCAGGCAAGCCAGGAGTCTGCGAATTTTTAAAAATTACATTTATAACATGAGAAAAAGTGGAAAGAATCCAAACCTGAATCCCTTTTTGCCTTTCCCTCCTAAAAATTTTAAACCACTAAAAATTTTAAACTGCTAAAAATCAAAAAGATTTTTAGGCTTTCTAAAATTAGAAATTAATAGGACACAAAACAAGAAGTTGCCAATATATTTTGCTTCTTGAAATATTAATTGCTATGGTAACACTTGGAGGGTTTTTTTTTTTGTTTTTTTTTTTTTTAAATACCAATGTGGAACATCTTATTAGGCAGAAGTAACTTTGCCACACAGCCTGGAGTTTTAAAAAACATATCCTGGGGCACCTGGGTGGCTCAGTACGTTAAGTGTCTACCTTTGGCTCAGGTCATGATCCCAGGGTCCTGGGATCAAGCCCTGCATCAGACTCCCTGCTTGGCAGGGAGCTTCTCCCTCTCCTTCTGCTGCTCCCCTTGCTTGTGCTTTCTCTTTCTCTAATTAATTAATTAATTAATTTTAAAAATAAAATAAAAAATACATCCTGCCAGGTTGCACATCTTCTGTTCTACCTAACTGAACAGCAGAGGCAGGCATGTGTTCCATGCTTGCTAGGACTCTGCCTACTCATCTTTAGCTATAAAGGACTAAGAGAAATTTTAAATTGGAAGAAAAAATGAAAATTAGAAATAAAAGGAAGATATTTAGGGGTGCCTGGGTGGTTCAGTTGGTTAAGCAACTGCCTTCAGATTGGGTCATGATCCTGGGGTTGCAAGATCTAGTCCCACATCAGGCTCGCTGCTCAGCAGGGTGTATGCTTCTCCCTCTGACCTCTCCCAACTCATGCTCTCTCTCTCTCTCAAATAAATAAATTTTTTTTAAAAAAGGAAGATATTAGAGGATTTAGTACTGTTAAATATTGATCAAAGCAAGCCCAATTAAAATCTCAGAAGACTTTTTGTAGAAAGTCTCAAGCTAACTCTAAAAGCTATATGGACATGCAAAATAGGTAGAATAGGCAAAACATTTTGAAAATGAATAAAGTTTCAAGACTTACAAACTATAGTAGTTAAGAGTTTGGTAACAGCAAAGGACAGCCAAATTGATCAATGGAATAGAATAGAAAGTCCTGAAACAGACTCACACAAATATGGCCAAGTGATTTTTTTAACTCTTTATTTTAAAGTAATTATAGTGGTTGTAGTAATTTTGAAATAATTACATAAGTACAGATCCACAGAAAGTTGCAAAGATAGTACAGAGAGGTCCCATGTACCCTTCACCCAGTCCCTGCCCTCTACGGTTGCATCTCACATAATTATAGTACAAAATCAAAGGCAGGAACTTGATATTGATGTAATGTGTATGTTCAGTTCTACATCATTTTCACATCTGTGGATTTTCATACCAGAACAATCAAGATGCAGAACTAACTGTTTCATCACTATAAAAGTCTCCCTTGTGTTATCTTTTACTTTTTTAAGAGTTTTCTATTTATCTGAGAGAAAGAGAGAGAGAGAGACAGCATGAGAAGGAGGAGAGACAGAGAGAGAGGGAGAAGCAGACTCCCTGCCAACCTGGGAGCCTGATGTGGGGCTCGATCCCAGGACCTGGAGTTCAAGACCTGAGCTGAAGGCAGATGCCCAACTATCTGAGCCACCCAGGCACCCCACCCTTGTGCTATCCTTTATAAGCACACCTCACCCCCTAGTCATCCCTGAACCCTAGCAAACACGAACCTGACTTTTGACAGAGGTGCAAAAAGTCATTTCCATGGAGAAATAATTCCATTTTCAATGAACAGTGCTAAAACAACTAGACATCCATATGCCAAAAAAGGAACCTTAATTTTTATCTCATACAAAAATTAACTCAAAATGCATCAGAGATCTAAATCTAAGACATAAAACTTGGAGAAGAAAACATAAAGGAAAAATAAGGAGAAAATCTTTGGGTTAGGAGAGTTCTGAAATACAACACCAAAAACACAAAACATAGAAGAAGAATTGATAAACTGGACGTCATCCAAATAAAAAGCATTTGATCTTCAAAAGACATAGGAGGGTGAAAAGACAACCCATAGACCAGGAGAAAATATTTGCAAATCACATATCTGACAGTGGATCCATATCTACTCTCAAAACTTAACAGTAAAAAAACATATAATTAAAAATGGGCAAAGAGGACTTCTGAAAAAAAATGGTGAAGTAGGCCACACAGAAAGAGGTAGGAGGGGCAGAGAGGCAGTTGGGAGCCAAACTCCCAGGAGACTCAACCACAAACAGTAGGGACACCACAAGCATGGAAAAGGGTGAGGAGCAGACCCCATACCAGGCACCTGGGGCACAGGGAACCTGCAGTGAGAAGATAAGTCCTATAACATTTGGTTTTGAAAACCAGTGGGGCTTAACTTTTTGACTTTTTACAATCAATAGGACTTAACTCCAGGCACTTTAAAAATCAGCAGGCTTAGCTCCGGGAAAGACAGAGGATGAAAGGAAACTGAGTTCCAGTCCTTAAAGAACCAACACAACAAACAACCTAGCCAAGGTACAGTACAGAAGTAGCAATCTGAAAGCACCAAGAGTATATGGAAAGAAGACTTACTTACTAATCTCAGAACCTGCACTGGAGGGGTAGGAATCTTTAGGTGACTTCTCCTAGAACAAAGTCCTAGCAAGTGACATCACCCCCCAACCCTACCCCAGCCTAGATAGCCAGACACCTGTGGAAACCAGTTCAAACACTCTCCCATAGCTTGCTAATACCACAGACCCCACTCCTGCATTCTCCTGAAGAGCCACCTCATCCACCCCACCCCACTCCACAGGGGTCCCTCCCAAATGGCTCCTGCCAAGACACATCCTGCAAGCAACCCCTAGCAGGGACCAATGCTACTCCAAAGTAACTCCTGCCCTGGGGAGAAAGGAAAATTAACTACACACATCAGTGTGACTACAGTCCCAGCAGCTGGAACTGGAGACATCTGGTCTAACTGCCAGCCCCACAAACCAATACGGCTTTCAGGGGACAGCATGAGAGAGCACCCTGCAGTTTGGTACCACCACAGCCCTAGTAGATGAGCTGAGGGCAGGCATCTAATCTGACTGCTGCCATCACCCAACTACAAGCCCACAGTGGCCCCAGACCAGCCATTTAACATCACATACACATAAACTGTCATGTGCAACCACAACAGGCAAAGTCAGCCATTGCAGCCAACTGGATTGAAGGCAAATGAGGCTCAGCCACAACAGTGGGACACACACAAGCCACAAAGGAGATACCCCTGAAGAGGTAACTAATATGCCTAATAAAGAACTCAAAGTAACGGTCAAAAAGATACTTGCTGGACTTGAGAAGAGTGGAGGATCTCACTAAGACCTTCAACAAAGAGATAGAAAATATTAAAAAGAACCAATTAGAGATGAAAAAATCAATAACTGAAATTAAAAATACACCAGAGAGGGGGGCATCTGGGTGGCTCGGTGGGTTAAGCCTCTGCCTTCGGCTCCGGTCATGGTCTCAGGGTCCCAGGATCGAGGCCCGCATCGGGCTCTCTGCTCAGCAGGGAGCCTGCTTCCTCCTCTCTCTCTCTGCCTGCCACCCTGCCTACTTGTGATCTCTCTCTCTCTGTCAAATAAATAAATAAAATAAAATAAAATAAAAAAATACACCAGAGGGTATCAATGGCAAATCAGAGAAGACAGAAGAACAGATCAGTGATTCAAAATATGGAGTAATAAAAAGCAACCAAGCTCTCTGCTCTGGGTAGCCAGACCCAAGGAGGGATGGCGAGAAGCAAACAAGTTAAATGGCAAAAGGAAAAAGAATAATAAAAGCTGAGAATGGATTATGGAAACTCAGTGACATCATCAAGCATAATAACATTAGCATTATAGGGATGCCAGAAAGAGAAAAGAGAGAAAAGGAGATAGAAAATATATTTGAAGAAATAATAGCTATAAACTCCCCAAATCTGAGGAAGGGAATAGAAATCTAGATCTAAGAGGCACAGGGAGCCCCCAACAAAATCAAACCAAGGACATCCACGCCAAGACACACAGTAATTAAAATGAAAAAATGATGATAGAGAAAGGAATGAGAAAGGAAAACAGTAACATAAAAGGGAAACTCCAGAAGGCTATAAGCTGGTTTTTCAGCAGAAACTATGCAGGCCAGAAGAGAGTGGCATGATCTATACAAAGTGCTGAAAGAAAAAAAAAACAAAAACCCATAAACAAGAATACTCTATCCAGCAAGATTACCATTCAGAATAGAAGGAAAAATAAAGAATTTCCCAGACAAACAAAAGTTAAAGGAATTCATCACCAAAAACCAGCTTTACAAGAAACATTGAAAGGAATTCTTTGAGTCAAAAGAAAAGGCTATAATAGGAGTAAGAAAATTATGAAATGAAAAAAAATTTCACAAGTAAATGCAGACACAATAAAATTAGTAGATGAGGGGCATCTGGCTGGCTCAGCTGGAAGAGCATGCAGCTCTAGTCTCAGAGTCATGGGTTTGAGCCCCACGTTGGGTATAGAGATTACTTAGATAAACTTTTTAAAAAAGTAGTAGATGGGGGTGCCTGGGTGGCTCAGTGGGTTAAAGCCTCTGCCTTTGGCTCAGGTCATGATCCCGGGGTCCTGGGATCGAGCCCCCACATGGGGCTCTCTGCTTGGCAGAAAGCCTGCTTCCGCCTCTCTCTCTGTCTGTCTCTCTGCCTACTTATGATCTCTGTCTATCAAATAAATAAATAAAATCTTTAAAAAAAAAGTTTGTGTTATATGCAGTAAATAGGCTGCTCATTCACTGATGACCTGCTTTAAAAAAAAAAAAAAGTAGTAGATGAATCACTCACAAAACCATTAGGTAGGTTAAAGCACAAAAGCAGTAACATTAATTATATATACAGAAATCAGTAAAGCGATTCACAGAATAACAGAATGTTAAGTATGACATCACATACAAAAAACATGGAGGGTGGACAAGTAAAAATTTAGTGCTTTTAGAATGGGTTCAAACTCAAATGACGAAAAACTTAATACAGACTGCTCTATGCATCACATGTTACATATGGACCTAATGGTAACCACACAAACACACATACACACACACAAAAGCTTGTAATAGCCACACAAAAAATAAAGAAAAAGGAATCCAAGCGAATCAATAAAGAAAGTCATCAAACCACAAGGGAAGACAGCAAGAAAAGAAGAAAGGAGCAGAAAAGAACAAAAAACAACTGTAAAACATAACAAAATGGCAGTGAGTACGTATTTATCAATAATTACTTTGAATATACTTTGAATCAAAAGACATAGGGTGACTGAATGGATAAAAGAGCAAATCCCATCTGTATGCTGCCTACAGGAGACTCATTTCAGACCTAAAAATGTATGCAGATAATGGAAAATGGAAGAACATTTACCATGCAAATGAAAAGAAAATGAGGATACCAATATTTATATCATACAAAATCAACTTTAAGACAGACTATACCTTGAGAAAAAGAAGGACTCTACATAATGATAAAGGGTACAATCCAACAAGAGGATACAACAATTGTAAATATTTATGCACCTAACATGGAAGCACCTAAATATATGAAGTAACTATAAACAGACATGAAGGTAGAAATCAATAGTAATATAGTAATAGTAGAGATTATTAACACCCCACTTACATTAATGGATGGGTCATCCAGACAGAAAATGGACAAAGAAACAGTGGCTTCGAATGACCCATTGGACCAGATGGATCTAACAGATATATTCAGAATGTTCCACCCTAAAACAGCAGAATACATTCTTTTCAAATGAATATAGAACACTCTCCAGAATAGATCACATATTAGCCACAAAACAAGTCTCAATAAGTTCAAAAAGGCTGAGATCATATCGTGCCTCTTTTCTTTTTTTTTTTAATTTATTTGACAGAGAGAGATCACAGTAGACAGAGAGGCAGGCAGAGAGAGAGAGAGGGAAGCAGGCTCCCTGCTGAGCAGAGAGCCCGATGTGGGACTTGATCCCAGGACCCTGAGATCATGACCTGAGCCGAAGGCAGCGGCTTAACCCACTGAGCCACCCAGGCGCCCTCATGCCTCTTTCTGACCATAATAGTATGAAACTAGAAATCAACCACAAGAAAAAATTTGGAAAGAACACAAATACATGCAGCCTAAATAACATGCTACTGAACAATGAATGGGTCAACCAAGAAACCAAAGAAGAAATAAAAAAATACACATGGAGACAAATGAAAATGAAAATACAACAGTCCAGATTTTTGGGGTGAAGTACAAGCTGTTCCAAAAGAGAAGATTATAACGATTCAGGCCTACCTCAAGAAGCAAGAAAAGTCTTGGGGCACCTGGGTGGCTCAGTCATTAAGCGGCTGCCTTTGGCTCAGGTCATGATCCAACATCTGGCTCTCTACTCAGCAGGAAACCTGCCTCTCCCATTCCCCCTGCTTGTATTCCCTCTCTTGCTGTCTGTCTGTCTGTCTCTCTCTCTCTCTCTCTGTCAAATAAATAAATAAATAAATAAAATCTTTTTAGAAATTTTTTTAAAGCAAGAAAATTCTCAAACAAATCTAACCTTATACTAAAGGAGCTAGAAAAAGAAGAACAAACAATGCCAGAGACAGTAAAAGAAAGGAAATAATGGCAAGAGTGAAACAAATGAAATGGAGACAGCTTTGTAATAAGGCTTGAAGTTCGGATTTGTGATGCCACCAGCTTTGGTTTTCTTTTTCAACATTCCTTTGGCTAGTCATTGTCTTTTTCTGGTTGCATACAAATTTTAGGATTATTTGTTCCAGCTCTGTGAAAAACGTTGATGGCATTTGATAGGGATTGCATTGAATGTGTAAATTGCTCTGGGTAGCATAGAAATTTTAACAATATCTGTTCTTTCAATCCATGAGCATGAAATGTTTTTCCATTTCTTTGTGTCTTCCTCAACTTCCTTCATAAGTGTTCTATAGTTTTCAGTTTTCCTTACCTCTTTGGTTAGGTTTATTCCTAAGGATCATATGGTTTTTGGTTCAATTGTAAATACAATAGATTCCTTAATTTCTCTTTCTGCCATTGATTTCTGTGCACTGATTTTATATCCTGTCACTTTTTTTTAATTCCTCTATGAGATCTAGCAATTTGGAGGTGGAGTCTTTTGGATTTTCCACATAGTGTATCATGTCAATCTGCAAAGAGTGAGTTTGACTTCTTCTTTGCCAATTTGGGTGACTTTTATTTCTTTTTGTTGTCTTATTGCTGAAACTAGGACTTCTAGTACTGTGTCCAAGCTATATTACAAAGTTGTAATCATCAAGACAGTGTGGTACTGACACAAAAACAGACATGTAGATCAATGGAACAGAACAGAGAACCCAGAAATGGACCCTCAACTCTATGGTCAACTAATCTTTGATAAAGCAGGAAAGAATATCCAGTGGGAAGATATAGTCTCTCCAATAAATGGTATTGGGAAAATTGGACCACTTTCTTACACCATATACAAAAACCTTGATGGGACTGGAGGAGATCATGCTGAGTGAAATAAGTCAAGAAGAGAAAGTCAATTATTATATGCTTTCAATTACTTGTGGAACAAAAGGAATAACAGGGAGGACATTAAGAGAAGGAAAGGAAAAGTGAATGGGGGGCAGAATCGGAGGGGGAGAGGAATCATGAGAGACTATGGACTCCAGAGAAACAATCTGAGGGTTTTAGAGAGGAGGGGAGGTGGTGGATGGGTGAGCCTGGTGGTGGGTATTAAGGAGGACATGTGTTGCATGGAGCACTGGGTGTTATATATAAACAGTGAATCTTGTACATCATTATTACATTTAGTAATTACAATTAGTACATCAAAAACTAATGATGTACTATATGGTGACTAACATAAGACAATAAAATAAATAAATGAATAAATAAAACTTAAAATGGATGAAAGACCAAAATGTGAAACAGGAATCCATCAAATTCCTAGAGGAGAATACAGGCAGAAACCTCTTTGACCTTTGCTGTAGCAACTTCTTACTAGACAGGTTACAGGAGGCAAGGGAAACAAAGGCAAAAGTGAACTGTTGGGACTTTATCAAGATAAAAACCTTCTGAACAATTAGAGAAACAATCAACAAAACTAAAAGGCACCCTAAGGAATGGAAGAAGATATTTGCAAATGGCATATCAGATAAAGGGTTAGTATCCAAAATCCATAAAGAGCTTATCAACTCAACATCCAAAAAACAAATAATCCAGTCAAGAAATGGGCAGAAGACATGAATAGACACTTTTTCAAAGAAGACATCCAGGTGGCTAACAGACACATGAGATGATGCTCAGCACCACTCATCATCAAGGAAATACAAATCAAAACCACGATGAGATACCACCACACATCTGTGAGAATGGCTAAAATTAACAACACAAGAAACAGGCGTTGGCAAGGATGTAGGACAAGGAGAACCCTCTTGTACCGTTGGTGGGAATGCAAACTGGTGCAGCCAGTGTGGAGTTTCCTCAGAAAGCTAAAAATTGAACTACCCTACAACCCAACAATTGCACTACTAGATATCTGCCCAAAGGACACAAAAATACAGATTTGAAGGACTACATGCACCCCGATGTTTATAGCAGCATTATCAACAATAGCCAAACTATGGAGAGAGCCCAAATGTCCATCGACTGATGAATAAATAAAGATGTGGTATCCATATACAATAGAATATTATTCAGCTGAATAATGAATGAATAAAACCTTGCCTTTTGCAATGACATGGATGGAGCTAGAGTGTATTATGCTAAGTGAAATAAGCCAGTCAGAGAAAGACAAATATCATATGATCTCACTCATGTGTGGAATTTAAGAAAGAAAACAGATGAACATGTGGGAAGCGGGGCAGAAGAAAGGGAGAGAGGGAAATAAACCATAAGAAACTCTTAACAAAAAACCAAACATGGTTGATGGAGGGAGGGAGGTGGGGGGAAGGGATGGGACAGGATGGGTGAAGGATGGGTGAAGGGTATCATTTTTGTGATGAGCCCTGGCTATTTTATGTAAGTGATGGATCACTGAATTCTACTCTAGAAACCAATATTGGACTGTATGTTAACTAAGTAACATTTAAATTTTAAAAAATAAAGATTAAAAGAAAATAAAAACAAAGTAAGGAAGACAAACCAACAGCTTCGACTGTCATTTAAAAGGCTAAATGTATTTTGAAGTCTAGTTCCATCAAGTCTGGTAACATTACACTGAACTCTGTGATGCATCAGAACAGTGAGAATGTGATCATCTTCCACGGGTGAAACCGTAGCTGACAAGGTAAATGTTTAGCATTTACAAGTGCCCTACTAAATAAGCCTTTAGTTTGGGTGATAGAGAGCTTTTTAAAAAGTTGATTTTAGGTTTAAAATTGAAAATATGATGGACAAAGTATCAACATACATTACCACATACAGAAGTAACTAAAAACATGGTATCAACACAAAGTAGATGGTCCTTCTCTCTTTAGTATAGATGGACCACATGAAAAGCAAGGCATAAATCACATAGGTATCTGTATACATATTATCTCTTGGAGAGATGTGTTTTATACACAACCAGAGAAACATATATTTGACATTTGGTCAAATGCTTAGTGCTAACTCCAAACCTTTTTGAGTGACATGAAACAATTTTCTTTATCTCTGAAGGGGAACAAGCTTATGAGGATTACAAAAAGTTCATTCATTTCTTGTACGTCATCCCTTCCCCAGTGTTGTTACTTAGTTTAGGAAAAAAGAATAAGAAACTCATGGCTTACATTTTCTCTCAAACACTCAAGTTATTGTGAAATAAGTATTTAAAATAGAATAGGAAATACATTTTGTGTCTGGTTAACACCCAAAATATAGGGAAGAAGTATTTTAGGAAATTTGAGTATTAATATAAAATGAAACCAAAAGAGGGAAAATAAGAGTGGGAAAAGAAACAGAAAAATCCCTTATCTGAGATACAGTCAGTTTTCACTGAGATGGATTAAATATTTTAATATGTGTATGTGATAATAAATTCAAACAGAAAGAGTTAAGCTAAATTGAAAATAGTCTTCCTCTCACCCCTACCCCCAGACCTCCAGTTCTACATCCAAGAGGCAACCACTTCAACCAGTTTTTTGATGTCTTACACAGCCTTCCCAAGGTGCGCTATTATATACAATCACATACAAGCCACTTCTATTTTATTCAAATGGGAATATATTATCCATATTATTTTCCCTTTGCTTTTATCCCCACTTAAAAATACATCCTAGAAGACCTAAAAAAAGTTTTTTTTAATGACCTACTGAAAGTATCTTGCTTTCATGATGGATGTTTTTTGGGTTTTGCCAGATTTTTTAATATTAAAGATTAAATTACTTTTTACACGCAAGTAGTGTAAAGTTTCCCACACAAGGGATCACTGATGATGACCTAAAATTTAAAGTGCCAGTGTGAACTCTATGATTTCTAGGATAAATAAATATATTTAGAGAGAGACATACATATATGTCTAATGATGATAGACAAATAAGGGAGAAGGGAAAGCTCTAGGTTACAGTAGAGTACCAACTTCTGATTAGTATATGTTCAGAGAGTATTATAGCTGGGAAATCATTATTTTTCAATCAATTTAATAAAGATCATTCCAGGTAAGAATTATCAATAGGTATTAAATATAGAGAGGAATCTTTTGAGGAGCAGGGTATTTGTGTGATCTTAAAATGTTTCTCCAAAGATTCTGTATTAGTTGTAATGGAAACGTTTGAGAAACTGGACAACACCTTAACTAGGGGACCAAAATTAACGTTATCAATTGGGGGGGCAGATGAACAGTGTTTTCCACATGTGATACCCGAAGAAGGACATGACATCACTTAAGCGGTATTCTAACTAGGAATGCATTATCTGAATCAAATCCTGAGAAATCATCACATGACCCCCAAATAAGGTAAGTTTTGTTTTTAAAGGACTGTATTCTTCAAAAATGCTAATATCACAGAAGACAAAGAAAGACTGTGGAAATATTTCAGATTAAAGGAAACTAAAAAGACATGACAACTATGCGTACTGTTTGATCCTAAACTAGATCCTATATATACAAATACACATATACATATTCCATATATGTATAATATATATATACCTTTATATTTAAACCTATCTATATGTACTATGAATAGAGAAATAAATAAATATATTTATATATGTATAATATTAGATAGAGAAAGAGAGGTTATCTATCTATAGAGAAGAGCAAATAAGTAAATAATAAAGCAAATGGGGATAAAATGTTAACAATAGGTGAATAAATCTGGGTAAAGAGCATAGAATGTTCTTTGTATTAATCTTATTCTTGAAATTTTTCTGAGTTTATTTCCAACTAAACAAAAAATGAAACAAAAATATATATTAGAAACTTTTCTATCACTATCGATTCATCTTACCTATTTTTTTCTTTTTTGTTTTTTCTTTTTCACTTGAGATGTAATTTACATCAATCAAAGGCACTGATTTTAAGGTGAGAGTTCAATTAGTTCTGACAACTGTATACACACATGTAACACCATCCAATCAAGATACAAATTTCCCTAGAAAATTCCCTTATACCTACTTCCAATCAATCTCCACTCCACCTCACCCCTAACAGCAGCCATCATTGTGATTTTCTAGGTTAGTTTTGTCTCTTCTTAAATGTTATGTAAGAAGAATCATAGAACATACACTCTTTAGTGGTTAATTTCCTTCTTTCAGGAGAATATTATGGAGAGTGTCCATGTTGTTAAAATAATCAATACTTCACTCTTTTTTATTGCTTGTTCTTCCATTATGTGACTATGCCACAATTTCGTTATCCATTCACATGTTGATGGACATTTGTGTTTGTAAGGGTCTTTTTGTGGACATGTGTTTTCATTTCTTTTGGTTGGGTCATTGGTTAGGTGTATGATAACTGCCACCTGCTTTTCCTGTGGTTGTATAATGCCTTATCACTTTTGCTGGCTACAAAGTATTTAGTTGATTGTGTAGACCATTATTTTTTTTTATTTATGGTATTTCTAATCATTTATTCTTACAAACAATTTGGTAATTAATATCATTATATATGCAGACTTAAGTGCATGTGTGAGAATATCTGTAGAATAACTTTTATAGGAAAGTCAATGAGTGTAAATCCTTTAATTTTTGATAAATGCCACCAATTAGTCCTTCATATCGGTCATTACCAACTTCATTTCAGTCAGCAAAGTATGAAAGTGCCTGTTTCCCCCCACATCTCTGCCAAAGTTATCAGTAAAATATTTACTCTTGTCATTTTAGTTTATTTTTGTTTTATGAGTATATCACATTTTTGTTTTATTTTTACTCTATAGTTGCCTATATTTATTTTAGATCCTTATTTTCTTTTACCCATACTATTAAAATAACTCTCCCTCTTTCAATCACTTTCTACAGTCTTGGACACTATCTTCAGATTATATAACTGCAATACCACTTTACCCAAGTTACTCCCCAACTGAAAAAGCTTCACTGGATCCCCACTACCTACTGAATAAAATCCAGAACTCTTATTCTTACACTGAAAACCTACTCCATGTTTTCTACTTTTTTTTCTTCCAAACAATTGTCCTATATATAGTCCAACAAGAATGGGGCCTCCCCGTGGACCTCACAGAAAGTATGTCCTTCCTGCCTCTATGTCCTTACACACTCTGTTTCCTCCACACAGAATGCCTCTCTTCTCTCTGCCTATAGAGTCCTACCTCCCTTAGAAACTCAGCTTAAATGCCATCTTCTCCACAGGCCCTGACCAAATGCAGACAAGATGAAAAGTCATGCTTACCGGCACTTTCATTTTAAATTCATCTCGATAATATTTAATGCCAATGTCAGTGAATGTCCTCTGGATAAAGCGAGATGGACGAAGGATGAATATGAGCTGCAAGTTTCCTGGAAATGCTACCTGGAAGGATCATGGAAAGTTTCAGGGCAAATGTCACATCCATTGGTCTCCTCTTGCCCAAGATCACAGACAGGAAAGTTTAAGTAAACAACACAGATGCCAAAGAATTAGAGTACATATCACAGGATTTCAGAGCTGAAAGAGATACTGTTTGAAAAAACCAAACCTCTCCTTAAAAATCAAAACAAATCAAAAAACAAAAAACAAATTTCTGATTATAAAAGTATTTCATACTTCTTACAGAAAAAATTGGAAATAAAAGTATATATTAGAAAAAGAAAACCACCAAAACTACCCATGATCTCATAGCCATTTTTAATATTCCAATCTAATTATTTACAGGCTATTTTCTCAGCTGAAATATCTTTATCATGGTTAAATTCACACTATAGAAATATTTTGTAACATGCTTTTCCTCCTTAATATTATACTATGAGTTTTATTTCTATTATTTAAAAATTCTTTGGAAATATTATCTTTCATGGGTACACAATTTACTTAACCAATCCCTTATTGCTAATGATTTAGACTTTTTCATACTTTTGTATATCTTAATCCACATTTTGGAACACTTTCTTTGGATAGTTTCCCAAAAGAATTACTGAGGCAAAGACTTCGTATTTTAATTATTCCTGATGCACGTTATTGCCAAGTTGCTTTCAGGAAGCATTGCCTTCATCTGGAGGCAAGTTCCTGAGAAATGAGATAACTCAGATTCATATAACAACTTAATGGCACAACGGGGACTCCAAGCCTCTCATTGCTCATGGCTTTCTCTCCTTCTAGTGGTTCCCAAAAACCAACCTCCTAAAGTGCTTGTTAAAAAGTAATCTGGTCTTCATTGGGCTCTCAGCTCAGCAGGGAGCCTGCTTCCTCCTCTCTCTCTCTGCCTGCCTCTCTGCCTATTTGTAATCTCTGCCTGTCAAATAAATAAATAAAATCCTTAAAAAAATATTAAAAAGTAATCTGGTCTTTAGCTTGGAATATTCTGATTCACTAGAACAGGGATGAAATTCACATATCTATTTTCGACAAGCACCTGAAGAGATTCTGATTGGAAGCCAGGTTTTGGGATCCCTGTGCTACAGTGTCTTTTACTCACAAAGTGATAATGTAATTCTTGAACAAGTTAGGCTCAAGTATTAGATTATTCAAGTACTGTCAATGGATCCTAGAAAACCAGAACTCTCTTGAGGCCAGTCCTCTAAAATATTCATGGGCACTGTCAAGTGTCTAAGGCCTCAGGCTATCAACCACCATTGTATTTTTCTTAAAAACTACAATTTTCCCAAAAATTTTAGCCAAAACTAAACCAAAGGAACAAAACAATCCATACACAAAAGGAAGGGAGTCTTCCTTTCCCCCAATGTTTGAAATGCAAGCTCCTAAACAGAAGCAGCTTGCATTTTGTTACATCATGGTAGGAAAAATAGGCTGAGACACTATTTGTATTTCTGGTTGAGGCTCTAGGTCTGAGACTCCATATATGTGCATGTTTACATGTGTGACTACCTTTGTAAGTAGGCATGAATGAGGCTTCTAAAGTCCCTCTCCCATCCCAGCCTCCACACACACATCACCCTACCATATCCCATCCTCTTCAGCCTTCTCAACTGCCCTAGGAAGCCTGTGCTTCGGTGGAAATGCTGGCATGGCTGCCCTGAGGTGTCTCTCCCTGCACATGTGGTTGAGTTCCCTGTCCCCCAGAGAGAAAGGATACATCTATTTGCTGAAAGGCAACAAACAAGGATCAAAATCAGACTAAATAGATGGAAAAGGAAATTCATCCAAGGTTGTACAATCTCATACCAAAAGCAAGCACAATATATTTTATCTGTTTTTTCCAGTATCTTTCAGTATGTGGAAAATTAATTTGGATACCAAAATGAAGACTGGCTTACATTGGGTGACCTCCTCCCCCACCCCCACTAAAGAAACTCTAAGACAAGGATTTGGGTATAGAGTTTATTGAGAAAGTGATCCCAGGAAACACAGAGGAGTGGGGGAGAGTGAGAAAGTGATAACAAGAAAGCCAGTGTAACAAGACAGGGCACTGCTGGGGGCAAGAAGGGCTGGGGCTCCCTGAGATACTGTGTGGTACATATCTCAGAATTGTCCCACTGAGGGGTGTGGAGGCTGGAGCATTTATCCATCAACTCCCATAACTTAGTCATTTGTCACTCCTGGGGCATTAACTTCCCAGCACTCCCTATCCACCCCCCACTCAGTGACCAGAGAGGTCAATAAGGTAGATTCAGGAAGATTTTGATGGGCTCAGGAATTGTCTGCCATGACAGGCAGGTGGCAGAAGGGACATGGATGTGACACAACAGCCTCTGTTACAAAGACCTTCCCAAAATTTGGCATAAAACAATTGCCTTTTCCCTGTGACTTTGAAAGGAAATAGTTGACCTTCCCAAATTTTGTTACAAAGACCTTCCCAAAATTTGGCATAAAACAATTGCCTTTTCCCTGTGACTTTGAAAGGAAATAGTTGAACAGACAATTTAAATTACTGCTTATAATAACAGCACAAAAATGAATATTTACAGCTATTCGTGTCAATGATGCTTTTATGGAGCTCCACTTGTCCCTTCGCCGGTCGATAACAATGATGAATCCAATGCTGGCAGCCTCCACACTGCAAAAAAGGATGGTCGGTATCAGAGACCAGGTGAGACACATGGGTTCTGGGCAGCTCCCTCACCAGGATATTCTACAGCCTCTGGTACCCTGGGCTCATGCGTAAACATGCCATGTGGCACAAGGGAAAACCTGGTCTGACTTCCCTGACAAAAGAATCAACTTCCTCTCCTCATCTCAGCCCAGCAGCCTTAACAAAACAGAAATATCTGGTGTTTCAAACCCTCTCAAGGCTCTGTTTATGGCTGGCAAGTGTCCAAAACACCCAAGGAGCACATGTGCTCAGACTTAGAGGAAAATGTACATGTCAGGTAGGCATCATATGTGTCAGTATATGCCACGGAATGCAAGGTTGAGCTCTGCCATCCTTCCACTCCCAAAACTGACATTCATGGAGCTATCAATATACTTCCATAGGAGTGAAGTCTAGAGGTGTTCAGAAATACCATTTCTGGGGAAAGAAAGACAGTAGGCATTGGTATTTCAGAAATACCAGGGAATTACAACCCCCTTCCAATGTCCAACTATGAACAGCCAGCAAATTATATGCACAAGAAGATATTATTTTCACCAAGAATGAAAGGAAGTTGTTTTACTCCCAAGTCCTCACAAAATTCTTATAAACTAATGTCCCCAAAATGAAAACACTTTTCTTCTTTCTCTCTTTGGGAGGAACTATGATATACAGGAAAGAGCAAAGGCTTTGGATTCTAGTGGCTCAGATCCTAGAGCTGCCACTTAATAGTACTGTGACCTGGGGAAGTCACCCACCCTCTCTAAAGCTCAGTTTCCTCACCCATAAAATGAAAACAATACCACCAAAAATGAAATCCTTAAAAGCATAAATTCTGAAGCCAGATTGCCTAGGTATGAAACATTAATTCCACCATTTATATAGTGTGTATGGGGGTGGGAAGTGGAATTACTTAACGTCTATAGTTTCTAAGAGTCCCCATTTGTTAAGTAGGGACAAAAATAGTACCTATCCATATGGTTGATGTGAGGATTAAATGAGTATGAATAAGAAATATATAAGGGGCTCAAAACAATGCCCGGTACTTGGTACATATACACTGTATATATACTAATATTATGATTATTTCATATGTTCTTGTCATGGCAATGAAAAGAGATCAAGTACATGAAAAGTAGATGGCCTCTAGTAAACTTTTAATAACTCTCTAATATTAGGCAAAAGATAAGCTTTACCATAATGAGTGCCTGTATGGGGGTAAGGCAGAAGATCTAAGATCTAAGCAAACATTGAAAAAACACAAGTAGTTTATCTGAAGTAGGTATTATTGGACCAAGCCATTATCACAGTTCTACAATGACCCAGGTTCTCTCACTGGGAACACTTTCCAGGCCACAGTACAAGGAGTGGGGGTGGTCTCACTGGATAAAAGAGGCAGAGACTGGGGATTATAGAAGCAAAAGTTGCCAGAACTTGAGAAGGGTGACTGTGAAGAAGGAACAGAGAGGGAACCCCAGAAATTTTCATGGAAGTTCTCCTTTAACGCTGCCAATGCCCATGCCCCACTATTTCAGGCAGGAGTCCAGAAGGCTAACGGAACAGCAACTACACATGTGAAAACTGATGAAAAGTTATAAAGTTTGTATAGTTCTGGGGAAAGAAAGACAGTAGGCATTGGGCCCACCCAGAATAGACAGACTTTGATGAGTACCCTGGGCCTTCAGGTGAAACTCTAGAAAGGCAATACTCTAAGATAAATGAAACATCATAGGAATTGCCACAGGATTAAGGCTATACTCTAGAAATAAGGACCAAGCAGAAATAGACTTGCCCTAAGAAAACCTAAAAATCAGGCTTTAAAAAGATCAAGGTGATCTACCAGTAATTTAACTTCCCACCAGATCAAACTCAATACATTTTGTAAGCAAATAAGCCTCTATAACATATAAACTACAATATCCAGCATAAAATAAAAAATTAATAGAAATGCAAAAAAGCAAGAAGAAAACAATAAATAAGAGGAAATAGTCAGTAACTATAGACTCAAAGATAATCCTGATTTTTGGCAGAAAAAAACTTAAAGTAATTGTGATCAATATGTTAAAAGAAAAAGAGGAAAGGGTAGACAAAATAGATTAAAAGATACATTATTTCAGCAGAGAATTAGAAACTATAATAAAGAATCCAATGAACCTCCTAGAATTACAAAACACCAATATCTGAAATTAAGAACTCAGTGGATTTAACAGCAGACTGAACATAGCAGAAGATAGGTGAAACTGAAAACATATGACTTGAAAATATTCAAAGTGAAACACAGAGAAATAGAAAGGACAGAATGTTAAAGAGATATGGGCCATGAACAGAGTCCCAGAAGGAGAAGAGAGAGAGTATGTTACAGAAACAATATTTTAAAAAGTAACAATGAAGAATTTTCCATATCTGATCAAAGACACCAATTCACAGATTCAAGCAGCTCTTCTAATAACAAGCAGGATAAATACAAAGAAAACTTCATCCAGACATATCAGAGCCAAGCTCAAAATTAAAGATAACGAGAAACCTTTAAAAGCAACCAATGGGAGACGCCTGGGTGGCTCAGTGGGCTAAAGTCTCTGCCTTCGGCTCCGGTCATGATCTCAGGGTCCTGGGATCGAGCCCCACATCAGACTCTCTGCTCAGCAAGGAGCCTGCTTCCTCCTCTCTCTCTGCCTGCCTCTCTGCTTGCTTGTGATCTCTGTCCATCAAATAAATAAATAAATAAATAAATAAATAAAACCTTAAAAAAAAACCCAACTAATGGGAAAAAAGACACATTACCTCCAGAAGATTAACATTTAAAACAAAACAAAACAAAAAACAATCACTGACTTTTTAACAGAAACTATGGGAGCTACAATCCAATGGAATGTTATCTTTCAAGGAGTAACCTGAAAAAAGGGACCCATTTAGCATTATATACCAAATGAAAATTCATTTTAAAAAATTAAAGTGAGGGGTGCCTGGGTGGCTCAGTTGGTTAAGCAACTGTCTTTGGCTCAGGTCATGATCCCAGAGTCTTGGGATCAAGCCCACATCGGGCTCCCTGCTCAGCAGGGAGTCTGCTTCTCCTTCTTCTGGTCCCCTTGCTTATGCTCTCTCTCATTCTCTCTCTCTCTGTCAAATAAATAAATAAAATCTTTCTTAAAAATGAAAGTGAAATAAAGGTGTTTCCAGACAATTAAGCTGAGAGAATTTATTGCCAGTAGGCATTCACTTCAAGAAATATTAAAGGATGTTCTCCAGGCCGAATAAAGTTGGAAGCATGAAAGGGGAAAAAAAAATTAACAGCATGAAAAGGAGATTCAGTGCTGATTAGGAAGACTTTTATTCTTACATTGAAAAAAAAAAAACTATTAGAGAGTATTATGTAAGTGAAATAAGTCAGTCAGAGAAAGACAAATATCATGTGATTTTACTCATATGTGGAATTTAAGAAAACAAAACAAGAGTAAAGGGAAAAAAAGAAAGAGATGCAAACCAGGAAACTGACTCAACCACAGAGAACAAACTGATGGTTATCAGAAGGGAGGGGGTGGGGGGTATGTGAGAAATAGGTGATAAGGATTAAGGAGTGCACTTGTGATGAGTACTGATGGTTGAAAGTGTGGAATCATTATATTGTACATCTGAAACTAATTTTACACTGCATGTTAACTAACTGAATTTGAGTAAGGAAAAAAAAACCCTTCAGGATAACTGGCTGGGCTGCACAATGAATGCTGACCCCTCTTTAGCTCAGTTAGTCTTCTTTATTGCCCAAAACACTGATAGTGACACTAAGATTTGCTGACATCTAGTGAGATACAGTGTGAGATTAAGGTGCCCATAAACCAGCTGGTGCAGCAACAACAACAAACTGGTTAAGTTAAAAACCCATATTTGGGGTGCCTGGGTGGCTCAGTGAATTAAGCCTCTGCCTTCGGCTCAGGTCATGGAGCCGAATTATTGCATTGTTTCAAAATGCATTCAGGCTACACAGTAACCTGAATCTGCAAAAAGAATGAAGAGTACTGTAAACATTGCATATATGGATAAATATTATCAACTGTGCTTTTTATTTCACAAAAAGACTACTGACTATTAAAAGTGAAAACAGGGGGGCGCCTGGGTGGCTCAGTGGGTTAAAGCCTCTGCTTTCGGCTCAGGTCATGATCCCAGGGTCCTGGGATCGAGCCCCACATCCGGCTCTCTGCTCCGCGGAGAGCCTGCTTCCTCCTCTCTCTCCCTGCCTGCCTCTCTTGCCTACTTGTAATCTCTGTCTGTCAAATAAATAAATAAAATCTAAAAAAAAAAAATGAAAACAGGGGGCCTGGGTGGCTCACTTGGGTAAGCATCTGCCTTCAGCTCAGGATCCCAGGTTCCTGGGATTGAGCCCTGTGTACAGCTCCCTGTTCAGTGGAGAACCTGCTTCTCCTTCTCTGCCTGCTGCTCCCCCTGCTTGTGCTCACTCTCTCGGTGTCAGATAAATAAATAAAATCTTTTTTTAAAAAGTGAAATCAGGGGCGCCTGGGTGGCTCAGTGGGTTAAAGCCTCTGCCTTCGGCTCAGGTCATGATCCCAGGGTCCTGGGATCGAGCCCCGCATCAGGCTCTCTGCTCAGCAGGGAGCCTGCTTCCCCCTCTCTCTCTCTGCCTGCCTCTCTGCCTACTTGTGACCTCTCTCTCTGTCAAATAAATACATAAAATCTTTAAAAAAAATAAAAAGTGAAAACAATAAATATTAAATACATTATATATGCAAAATATATATGTATATATTAAATACATGTTATATAGTATTATACACTATAACACTATAGAAACCATTGCTTAAAATCCACTAGAGGAAATTAAGTGGAATGCTGAAAATATCTGAAAAATTCAAAAGAGTGCAAGGGCTATAGACTGAATGTATCCTTCCAAAATTTGTATGTTGAAGTTCTAATTCAAAATGCAACTGTAATTACAGAAAGGGCCTGCAAGGAGGTGATAAAGATTAAATAAGGTGTAAGAGTGGGGTCCTAATTTGATAGGATTAGTGCCCTTCTAAGAAGAGGAAGAAACAGCAGAGCTTTTTTTTTTTTTTTTTTTTTAAGATTTTATTTATTTGAGAGGGAGAGAATGAGAGAGAGAGAGACAGCATGAGAAGGGGGAGAGTCAGAGGGAGAAGCAGACTCCCTGCACAGCAAGGAGCCCTATGTGGGACTCCATCCCAGGACTCCAGGATCATGACCTGAGCTGAAGGTAGTCATCCAACTAACTGAGCCATCCAGGCACCCCAAAGCAGAGCTCTTGCTCTGCCATGTGAAAACAGAGGAAGAATACAGCCATCAGCAGCCAGGAAGACAGACTTCGCTAGAAACAGAATCAGCCACAACCCTGATCTTAGACTGCTAGCCCCCAGAATTCTGAGAAAATAACCTTTTTTTCTAAAGATTTATTTATTTATTTATTTATTTGAGATAGTGAGCATGCAAGCACATGTGAGGGAGGGGCAGAGGGAAAGAGAAACTCAAGCAGATTCCCCACTGAGTGTAGAGCCCAAGTGGGGGCTTGATCTCATGACCCTGAAATCAGGACCTGAGCCAAAATCAAGAATCAATAACTGTGCCATCCAGGCATCTGGTGGGAAAACAAATTTTGTTGTTTCAGCCATCCAGTATGTGGGGTTTTTTTATGGCAGCCAGAGCAGACTAACATGGCAGGAAAGGAGAAAAAAAAGAATGAGTCACAAACGGTACAAACAGCAAGATGGTAAATTTAAACCCAACCAATTTCAGTGATCACATTAGATGGAAATGGTCTATACTTCTCCATTTAAAAGGCAATAGTGTTAGAATGAAAATACTGATTACAAGAGCCAGTGATTATGCTTTAAATATGTACTGAAATAGAAAGAAAAAGGATGGTAAAAGTATACTCTGCAACCACTAACCACAAGAAAGCCAGTGTGGCTCTATTAACATTAGAAAAAGTAGTATTCAGCTCAAGAAGTATTGGCAGAGACATGTGATTCACGAAGATAAAAGGGTCAGTTCATCAAGAGAATATAACAATCCTAAAGGTCTACATATGCAGCAACATTGTTTCAAAATGCATTCATCAAAAACTAATAGAACTAGGGTGCTTGGGTGTCTCAGTCAGCTAAGCTTCTGCCTTCGGCTCAGGTCATGATCCTAGATTTCTGGAATCGAGTTCCACATCAGGCTCCCTTCTCAGCAGGGAGTCTGTTTCTCTCTCTGCCCTTCTCTCCTACTCATTCTCTCTCTCTCTCGCTCTCAAAAAGAAAATTTAAAAACCTTAAAAAAAAACTGATAGAACTAAAAGAAAAATAGATAAATCCACAAAGTTAGAGACTTTGCTCCTAGTAACTAAAAACCAGTAAGGATATAGACTTGACTTTGAAGAACCTGACATCCAACAACTGCAGAACACCCATTTTTTTTTCAAATATACATAGGACATTTATAAAATAGTCCACTATCCTTGGTCATAAAGCTAATGTCAAAAATTTTAAATGACTGCAATCATTCAGGGTGTCTGATCACTGTGGAATTAAAATGGGACTCTATTAGTCTTTTGCTTTCTGTTTCATTTACCTTTTTTCTTTTACAATTTCCTTCCTTTTCTTTTCTTTGGATTTAATTGCAAGTCTCTTATTTAACTTCTTAAAGTGGAAGATCAGATGATTGATTTTTAAACGTTCCTCTCTTCTAAAAAGTATTTACAGCTAAAGCTATATATCACTTAAATTTTGACATACTATTTTGTTGTTACTCAGTTTTTAAATGTTCTAATTTCCTTTGTGATTTATTCTTTGGTCCATAGATTATTTAGAGATGGTTGCTCAACTTCCAAATAATTTGCAACTTTTCTAATCAGTGGTGATAAAAGTGAGATTTTCTTGGGGGAGGGAGGGAAGGAAGTGAAGAGGTAAGGCTGTAGACATTAATGGGAAAGAAGCAGAAAGGAACCTTCATAGGAATATTTCACACCCTGATTTTGCTGGTTGTTACACAGTATATAACCAGGCAAATATTCAATGAGCTATACAGTAGAGATTTATAAACTTTGTTACATGTAAAGTATAACTCAGTTTTAAAAACCAAGGAATTAGTTAATTCAAGTTGTGAAAAAGGAAAAATACTACAAAATTTAAGAACAAAGATGCGTCCTTATCAAGTTCCCAACATGTGTCCAGCCCTGATGAAATGACCAAAACTGTTCTGCAGTAGGGCAAAAACAAACTGATGTTAGTAACAAAGAAAATAATTTTAGATAATGACAGCCACTGTACATTGAGTGCCTATTATTTGTCAGGCACATTTCTTTTTTAATTTTACTTAACCTTATACAATAAATATTGTTATCACCACTTTACAGAAGGGGAAACAAAGGTTGCTAGAAATAAAATAACTTGCCTGATATCACACTAGCAACACTGGATTTTAAACTCTGTGTTCTCTGATACCAGTGTTCATGCTCAACCCTGTCCTGCTGCCCCCTTTCAATTTTTTCTCACAGATGATATGCTTGCATCCTGTGGAAGTTTTATTTTGTCTATTTTTCTGTCAGTAGTGTTTTTCTTTTCTTTTTTCTTTGAACCAAGTAATCATTGAGAAAAAATGTTCTAAGAGGACATCTGAGGCTCTTAAGCCAGGTGGAGCTGGGAAAGGCTCAGCAAATACATATAGCACATAAACACAGGCTGTTCTTTGATCTACGAAATAAGCAGCTGATGCCTGTACGGCCTCCCCAGCCAAATTGAGGGCAAATGCTCCTCACAACAATCTCTCCCTAGCTCCATGCAGATGAAGTCAGATGTATCTGGTCAGAAGCCAGAGCATCTGGTCAAACAGGGTGGGATCTCCTGGGAAAATACCTGTGTACATAAAGGGCTATGTTTCCTGACACAGCTGTGTATAGACCTCAGTTCAGAAAAGAGAGATAATAAATCACGACAATGATTTTGAATACAGTCAAGTTCATTCATATAGTTTATCTTGGTATGGAAAGATAAATATTTTAAACATGAAGTATTATCAACTACTGTGGGATTATTCAGGTTTTCTTTCTACTCTATCCGGTTCAACACAAGTGTGAAAACCTCAACTAAACCAAATGCACAAGAAATGGGGTTTCTGGACAGTATATTTCTTTAACCAACACTTGGCTATTTTAATCCTTATTGTTCTTTTTAACATTAAGGTCCTATGATGTGCTAGATACACGTAAATGCTATTTAATATAATCCTTACAACCACTCTCATAACCATGTTGCTGATAACAACTGTACTTTATAGATGAGGAAACTAATCCTCAAAGATGTTTAAAAAGTAATCGTGACTTGCCCAAAATCATACACCATGTGCACAGTTAAAATTCAAAGTCTTCAGACTCTGAAACCAATGCTCATGCCACAAAATTCATACTCTCTTGGTGTGGAAAATGTTTTAACACTGTATTTCTTCATTTTCCATTCTTAGTATCTCCTCTGTAACAAATATAACTGAATTTTTAATGAGTCAAATGTGGCATTTTAAATATGACTAAGTATAAATGTAGAAGTATACATGATAAAGGTAAATGTGGTGTGACCCCAAAGTGCTGGAGCAGTTTTGTGGTGTATGTGGTATTTATTTCTTTAATTAAACTCTTATGTTAAATATTTTCCTATGATTTGCCTTTTTCAGTAAGCTAGGTATGAAAAATATTTTAATTAACTGAAATTTACCTCATTGCCATCAGAACTGAGTCAAATGTAGGGTGACCATCCATCAGTTTGTCCAGGACTTAACAGTTTCCTGGGACACAGGACTTTCAGTGCTAAAACATCAACAGAGGGACGCCTGGGTAGCTCAGTCGGTTGAGCAGCTGCCTTCAGCTCAGGTCATGATCCCAGCGTCCTGGGATCGAGTCCCACGTCGGGCTCCTTGCTCGGCGGGGAGCCTGCTTCTCCCTCTGCCTCTGCCTGCCACTCTGCCTGCCACTCTGCCTGCCTGTGCTCGCTCACTCTCTCTCCCGCTCTCTCTGACAAATAAATAAATAAAATCTTTAAAAAAAAAATTTAAAACATCAACAGAAAAACCAAGACAACTTGGTAACCCCAATTCAAATGCCTAATTCCAAGCATATGACTGTTCACTGGAATACTGCTTATGGGGCTTTTTATTGGAGAAAATCAAACTACTTTTTAGTACCATTTACATCTGTTGACAGTTACTCTGTGATCTTTAATAGTTTTAGGAATTCTCTTTTGAATGGCAGTCCTTAAAGCTGTTCCTAATATAGGAGGTAGAATGACTAACCTATTTATTTTTTTAAGGATTTTATTTATTTATTTGACAGACAGGGATTTGAAAGAGAGAGACACAGCAAAAGAAGGAACACAAGCAGAGGGAGTGGGAGAGGGAATAGGAGGCTTCCCACCAAGCAAGGAGCCCAATGTGGAGCTTGGTCCCAGGACCCTGGCATCATGACCTGAGCCGAAGGCAGACGCTTAACAACTGAGCCACCCAGGTGCCCCATTTTTTTTTAAAGATTTTATTTAAGAATGATTAACCTATTTAAAAAAAAATATTATTCTAATTCAGAAGTAAAAAATTCATAATGCTTTTAGTCTTACAGCATTCTCTTGGCATCTTCATCTCTAAAATGGCTGGCTGACACAAGCTCATCTCAAGTACTTCTTCCAACTTTAACATTCTATGATTCTAATTCTGTATAAAGACTTCAAGTCCTTGGGACCATGGATGTACAAATTCAGTGAGTAATTTTTAGAGTTTGGAAGAGATTATGAGATAATCCAAAATTAAGAATGGAACACATAGGGGACAATTTAGTTTGATCTCTGGAATATCTCAGAATCTTTATCATGTCTTCCCTCTCTCCTCAAACCTGGAAACTTCACCTTACCTCAACTTTTGCTATATTATTTCATGCCTCATCAAGAGTAGAAACTTGCTTCCCATTTTCTCTGTAGAAAAATAAAGGCCCCTCTTTAAAATGGACTAGAAAAGATGCAGAGGATGCTGGAGTAGGAGGACCCTAATCTCACTTTGTCTCACAGATACAACTAGACAACACCCACACCAATCTGACAGAGAATTTAAAGTAGTGGTTTTAAAGTTACTCACTGGACTTAAGAGTGGAGGACCTCAGTGAGATCCTTAACAAAGAGACAGAAAACATTAAAAAGAACCAATGAAAAATGAAAAATTCAATACTTGAAATTAAAAATACACAGGATGGAATAAATAATAGATCAGAGGAAGCAGAAGAACAGATCAGCCACCTGGAGGACAGAGGAATGGAAAGCAATCAAGCTGGACAGGTGAGAAGAAAAAAAATTTTAAATAAAAATAGACTTAAGGAACTTGACAACATCATCAAGCATAATGACATCTGCATTACAGGGATCCCAGAAGAAGACAGAGAAAAAGGGACAGAAAATTTATTTGAAGAAATAATAGCTGAAAACTCCCCAAATCTGGGGAAGAAAATAGAAATCCAGATCTAATAGGCACAAAGAGCCCCCAACAAAATCAACTCAGGGAAGTCCATATCCAGACATATAGTAATTAAAATAGCAAAACATAGTGATAAAGAGACAATTTTAAGAGCAGCAAGAGAAAAGAACAGTAAGATACAAGGAAAACCCCATAAGGCTATCAGCTGATTTTTCAGCAGAAATGGCAGGCCAGAAGGAAGTGGCATGATATATTCGAAGTGCTGAAAGAAAAACACCTGCATCCAAGAACACTTTATCCAGAAAGGCTATCATTCAAAACAGAAGGAAAGATAAAGAGTTTCCCAGATGAACAAAAGTCAAAGGAATTCATCACCACTAAACCAGCCCTACAAGATTTGTTAAAGGGGACCCTCTGAATGGAAAGGAAAGATTCTAAGTAGGAATAAGATAAGTAGGAAGCATAAAAGCAGTAAAACTTAGTGTATCTATAAAAAAATCCATCAAGGGATTCACAAAATACAAGAATATAAATATGACACCTTATATCTAAAACATAGGGGAAGGGGAGGAGGAAAGAATGGGTTCAAATTTAAGTGACCATCAACTTAATATAGACTGTTATATGCAGAAGATGTTATATGCAGACCTAACAGTAACCACAAATCAAAAACCATAAATAAAGATAAAGAAATCCACATATATCACTAAAGAAAGCTAGCAAACTGTGAGGGAAGAGAGGAAAAAAAGAAAGGGATGGAGAAGAACTATAAAAATAACCATAAAACAAGAAACAAAATGTAAGTAAGTACACATCTATCAATAATTATTTTGAACATAAGTAGACTAAATGCTCCAATCAAAAGACATAAGGTGACTGAATGGGTAAAAAAGCAAGACCCATCTATATGCTGCTTATAAAAGACTCTTTCATACCTAATGACAAATGTAGATTGAAAAGTGAAGAGATGGAAAAGTATTTATCATTCAAATAGAATTGAAAAGAAATTGCTACTGGAGTACCAATACTTGTATCAGACAAAATAGACTTTAAAACAAAGACTATAATAAGAGACAAAGAAGGACACTATATAATCATAAAGGAAATAATCCAACAAGAAGACATGACTATTACAAATATTTACACACTCAACATGGGAGCACCCAAATACATAAAGCAGCTAATAACAAACATAAAAGAAATAATCAATATGAATACAGTAATAGTAGGGGATTTTAATTATCCCATTTGCATCAACAGATAGATCATATACAAAAAATCAACAAGGAAACTGTAGTTTTGAATGACATATAGGACCAGATGAATTTAACAGATAAATTCAGGACATTCCATCCTAAAACAGCTGAATTCACATTCTTTACAAATGCACATGGTATCTTTCCCAAAATAGATCACATATAGGCCACAAAACAAGTCTCAACAAATTCAAAAATATTGAAGTCATACCACACATATTTTCTGACCAAGAAGCTATGAAACTAAAAATCAACTACAAGAAGGATCTTGAAAAAGAAAAGGCTCAAATACATGGAGGTTAAATAACATGCTACCAAACAATGAATGGTTAAATAACATGCTACCAAACCAAGAAATAAAACAGGAAATCAAAAAAATACATGGAGACAAATGAAAATGAAAATACAATGGTCCAAAAACTTTGGAATGCAGCAAAAGTGGTTCCAAGAGGAAAGTTTATAGCAATATAGGCCTAACTCAAGAAGCAAGAAAAATCTCAAACAACAAAACCTTTCACCTAAAGGAGCTAGAAAATGAACAAACAAAACCCAAAACTAACAGAGAAAAAGGAGATAATAAAGATTAGAGCAGAAATAAATGAAATAGAAACTTAAAAAAAAAAAAAAAAAAGAAGAACAAATCAATAAAACCAGGAGTTGTTTCTTTGAAAAGAACAAGAGGGCCACCTGCATGGCACAGTTGGTTGAGCTTCCAACTTGGTTTCAGCTCCAGCCATGATCTCAGGGTTGTGAGATCAAGCCTCATGTTGCACTCTGCGCTCAATATTGGAGTCTGCTTAAAATAGACTCTCTCTCCCTCTGCACCTTCTCCCTCCTATACTTGCTTTCACTCTCTCTCTGAAATAAATAAATAAATCTTAAAAAAAGAAAGTCAACCAAATTGATCACCTTTAGCCAGGTTCATCAAAAAAGAAAAAATGTAAGAGAGAGAGGACTCAAATAAACAAAATCAGAAATGAAAAAGGAGAAATAAGAACCAACACCGCAGAAATACAAAGAATTATAAGAGAGTCTTATGAAAAATTATATGTCCAAAAACTGGACAATCTAAAGGAAGTGGATAAATTCCTAGAAACATATAACCTCCCACAACTGAATCAGGAAGAAGTAGAAAATTTGAGCAGACTGATTGCCATCAATTAAATTGCATCAGAATCAAAAAACCAAACAAGAGTCCAGGACCAGACGGTTTCACAGTTCAAATCCACAAAATATTTCAAGAGTTAATAGCTATTCCAAAAATTTGAGGAGGAAGGAAACTTCTAAATTCATTCTATGAGGTCAGCATTACCCTGATACAAAAACCAGATAAAGATTCTACAACAAAAGAGAATTCAGGCCAATATTTCCAATGAACAGAGATACAAAATTCCTCAACAAAATACTAGCAAACTAAATCCAACAATACATTAAAAAAATCATTCACCACGATCAAATGGGATTTATTCCTGGGATGCAAGCATGGTTCAATATTCCCAAATCAATCAACATGATACATCACATTAAAAAGAGAAAATATTAAAACCATATGATCACTTCAATAGATGTAGAAAAGCATTTAACAAAGTACAACATCCATTCATGATAAAAACTCTTAGCAAAGTGATTTTAGAAGGAACATATCTCAACATAATGAGGCCATATATGAAAAATCCACAGCTAACATCATCCTCAATAGGGAAAAGCTGACAGCTTTTCCTCTAAGATCAGGAACAAGGCAAGGATGTCCACTCTCGCTACTTTTATTCAACACATTACTAGAAGTCCTAGCCACAGCAATCAGACAAGAAAAAGAAATAAAAGGCATCCAAATCCATAAGGAAAAAGTAAAACTTCCACTATTTGCAGATGCCATGATACTATATACAGAAAACCCAAAAGTCACCACCAAAAAACTACTAGAACTGATCAATGAATTCAATAAAGTCATAGGATACAAAATCAATACTCAAAATCTGTTGCATTTTTACATACTAATAGTGAAGTAGAAGAACCAGAAATTAAGAAAACAATCCCATTTACAAATACAACATAAATAATTAAATGCCTAGGAACAGACTTAACCAAGAAGATGAAAGCCTGTACTCTGAAAACTATAAAACACTGATGAAAGAAACTGAAGGTGACACAAACAAATGGGAAGATATTCCATGATCATGAATTGGAGGAACCAGTATTGTAAAAATGGCCATATTACTCCAAACAATCCATGCATTTAATGCAGTCTCTATCAAAATACCAATAACATTTTTCACAGAACTAGAACAAATAACCCTAAAATTTGTATGGAACTGAAAAACACCCTGAGTAGTTAGAGAAATCTTGAGAAAGAAGAACAGAGCTAGCGGTATCACAATCCCAGATTTCAAGATAAACTACAAAGCTATAGTAATCACATCAGTATGGTACTGCCACAAAAATAGACACATAGATCAATAGAACTGAATAGAGTCCAGAAATAAACCCACAATTATATAGTCAATCTATGACAAAGGAGGCAAGAATATACAATGGGAAAAAAGTCTCTTCAAAAAATGGTGCTGGGAAAACTGGACAGCTACATGCAAAAGAAAGAAACTGGAACACTGTCTTATGCCATACACAAAAGTAAACTCAAAATGGATGGAAGACCTAAATGTGAGACCTGAACCCATAAAATTCCTAGAAGAAAACATAAGCAGTACTTTCTTTCACATTGGCCATAGAAACCTTTTTTCTAGAAATGTGTCCTGAGGCAAGGGAAACAAAAACAAAATTAAATTATTGGGACTACAACAAAATAAAAAACTTTTGCACAGCAAAGGAAACTATCAACAAAACTAAAAGACAACCTACAGAGTGGGAGGAGATATCTGCAAATGATACAGCCAGTAAGTGGTGAATACCCCAAATATATAAAGAACTTACATACCTTAACACCAAAAAACCCCCACAAATAATCCAATTTTAAAATGGGCAGAAAACATGAACAGAAACTCCTCCAAAGAAGACATACAGACATACAGACAAAGATGGCAAACAGACATATGAAAAGATACTCAATATCACTCATCATCAGGGAAATGCAAATCAAAACCACAATAAGATATCACCTGTAACAATGGCTAACATCAAAGACACAAGAAACAACAAGTGTTGGTGAGGATGTGTATAAAAAGGACCATTGGGGGGGAGACAAGATGGCGGGGAACTAGGAGGAGGCTCTGGTTCAACCTGTCCCCTACAGTGAGCTGATTACCTACCAAGGAACTCCGATCACTCATGAAATCAGCCTGAGATCAGAATTCTACACGTCAGGATCTCTACGGGGGCAGAAGACGCCAGTGGGCAGGTAAAGCAGAGTGGGAACGCTGGACTGGTATTGGAAGATAAACAAAAGGGGGAGGGAGCCACCAGAGGAGACGCATTGGGAAGTAATACCCCAATACGAGAGTGCCCTACGACTGGGGACCAGCATTAACTTGAAGTCTGATAGAAAGCACTCAAAAAGAGCAAAGAATCGCAGGGGGAAATTGTGAGAAGTGGAACGGTTAGGGACAGGGGCTTAAGCCCCCCACGGAGGACAGACACCCCTGGCGCTGAGCCAGAGAGAGTGTGGCGGAGAAACCAGGTCCCTGAGCCCTCCCTGAGCCGGGAGGAGACCTCCTAAGGGCGCTTGGTGTGTGGCAGGGGCTGGGACCCTCGAGGAACAGAAACAGCCTTTTGCAGTCCCCACGCGTGCACCAAGCCGCGCTAGCAGAGCCTGAGACGCGCTCCACCTCCTCCCTGAGAGAGGCGCACGGGTGCCAGCCGGGCTTTCTAGGACCCAGAAAGCTCCCAGGTCGGGCCAGCGGGGAAAATCTCTGCGTGCCTTCCCCGCTTGGAACCTCTCTGGCAGTCTGGAGCTGCCCAGACAGCTGCCGCTTGTGGTTTTGAGTACAAGCAGGAGGCACAGGTGTCCCCAGAGATCGCGGCTGGGAACCTGCTCTGCAGCACCCAGAGGGGAACGGACTGGGGCTTCTCTCTGGGAGGGAGGT